>CBVK0102525803.1:0-27882 GCA_900067695.1 Picea abies | reverse complement strand
CAAGGATTCTCTTTCACTTTGGGGTAGAAAGGTGTCTCCACCCTCCCCATCTACGTGGCATAACACCGGGAAGCCAAGTGCCTCCACCATCTCAATTTCAACCACACTCACTGGGCATCCAGGTGTCTCCACCCTCCTAGTATTTGCAAAATCAACAATCCTTTCTATTCCAGCATCATTATAGCCTCTGAGAAACCATGGAAATATATAGTCCATTCACAGTGCTCTCAAACTTAAAAAAGGATGCAGAAAGAGAGGACACTTCCTTTTTAAACTGGGAGGAATTGGGCAACCAGAAAGGGGGGCTTCCTTCCTTCACCAACTCAAGATGAGGATAAAAGTTCTATAAAATATTTAGTATATTTATCTTGTTTTATCTCTTTCTATTATAACGATTAATAAAGAAAATCCCGGGCTTTTCCTATTATAATACTTAGTAGTTTTCTTTCACTTCAAATTTTTTTATTTTACCCATGAGAAGGGTTGCCTATAAAATGCACTCCTCTCTCACTCAATGAATAAGACATGGTGATTATTTGTTCTTCATTGTGTATTGAGTTTATAGAGTCTGATTTTCATATATGCATGTGGATCAAAACCCCAAACTAGAAATGGATGTCAAGCTAGAATCCAAATGGGTTCTCTATTTCAAACAGTGAGAGGTCTGATTGGGACTTCTCATCGGGGACAACCTCTACTCTTAACAAAGGACGTTTTTTCCATGTAGACATACTAGTAAATCACCTTTTGAAACTTTATTTGTATATTTTCTACCTTCACCCTTGGATTTTGTATATGGACAACAATGATGTGTGAGGGAGGACATCATTTGATATGCATTAAGAGTATATATATATTTTTAGAAGATTTGGTAGATCCATTTGCAAGTACAAGAGACACTGAAGAATTCATAGGAAAATTATAAGGCCATACATGATCAACACAAAATTGGGAAGTCATTCAAAGTGGGATATATATTTTGGCTACAAGTAAACAAGGAAAGACTACATGTTCCTAGTAATACTATCAAGGCTCTGTGATATGGCCCCTTTGAGGTATTGGAGAAGGTGGGACATAACTCCTATAGAATCATTCTACCCCCATACATGTGCATTTACTCAATAGTGATTGTGGATAATTTGAAACTCTATAAGCCTTCCATGTTGGATTAGGAGAAAGAGAAATTGCTACCTACCATAGAGGAATTAGCACCATATTCTTAGGAAGAGTTGGTAGAGGACACAATTTTGTAGAAGACGTCCAAAACTATAAGACATGAGTAGCATGAACTTTGGCAGATTGGGTTGAAATGATTAATTTCATGTAGATTTTAACCTTGTACAGTTAATTACTACAAATATATTCTTAATACAAACATAAAATATATAATGGAACACACACACATTACATAGAGATCTTACCATGGAAACCCAAACTGGGAAAACTAGCAACTTGTTTAGAGTCATACCTCTAATTCTTTATTCACATTATATCTTCATTATTTACAATATAAAATATATAGGATCCCATGGTATACAAAAACCCTAATCCATTGACCTGGATTTTTCAACAACCTTAATTCCTTAACAATAATTGGAAAACCATCGACAAAATCTATGTGTTGAAAAACTGCTAAAAAACAAATGCAAAAATGGACAAAACAAACATTTGGGGGTGGTGCCCCTAAATCCCCACCTACTCTCAACACAATGTAGACACTAGTTTTAGTGATGCAAAGAATATATCACATACCCAACATTCTCCCACTTGTTATTTTCTTTGAATATAGGGGGTTACATTACATAATGAACAATCCAAGGAAGAAATGCCCATTTTTTTCTACACTAGGAGAACTTCTTGATGCTCATAAAATTTGTCAATGAATCTGTAATATTATTCAAAGTCTGCACCTTCATCGACAACACCTTATTATCTTCAACCATGCCTCTCACAAAGTGATACTGAACATCAAATTCTTTTTCGTTGAATGATAAGTTGGGTTCTTCACAAGGAAGATTGCACTCCAACTCTCACAATCTATCCTTACAGCTTGTTGCACCAACCCAATACCTAAACAAAATATTTGTAACCATATTTTTTCCTTCCTTACATGGGTGGCTGCCACGTATTCATATTTTATAGTTGATAGTGCCACTATGGTCTATATTTTTCTCATCCAACTGATTGCTCCTCCAAAAAGGTTAAAAACATACCCACTTGTAGATCTTGTAGACATTTTATGATTGATATCTTCATTCGAGTATGCGTCAACAAACCCATGTAGTTCCAACACTCTGTCCAATCCTGATCTTCCTTGATAGCACAGTCCATAACTAGTAGTGCCACACAAATACATTAAAACCCTATTTACTCTTTTTCAATGTTGCTTCCCCAGTTTTGACATATATCGGCTTGAAACTCCCACTGCATGTGCGATGTCCAGTCTAGTACATACCATTGCATACATCAAACTTCCAACCACACTAGCATACAAAACATGGGACATGTCCTCTTCCTCTTCATGTGTCTTTAGACATTGATCCATAGATAAATTTACACCTACATGAATAGGAACCCTAATCAATTTACATTCCTACATATTAAACCTCTACATTATTGTCTCGTCATATTTCCTCTCATTTAACTAGAGTTTCCTATTTTCTTTATCTCTTTTAATTTCCATACCCAAATGAAATTTGCAGCACCAAGATCCTTCATGTCATATTTAGAGTAAAACTAAGTTTTCACATCTTGTATAATCTCCTTGCCATTTCCTATTGACAACATATCATACACATATAATACCAAATAAATAAGATGATCACTGATTAATTTGAAATACACACGATGATCTTCTTTGCTACTTGTGAATCCAATTCCCAACATATAATTATCAAACTTTAGATACCACATCCTTGGTGATCGATTTAACCCATACAAAGACTTTTTTAGCTTCCATACCAAATATTTCTTTCTCTTCACAACAAATCCTTATGGCCACTTCATGTAGATTTCTTCTTCTACACCCCCTTGTAGGAATGATGTCTTCACATCCATCTATTATACTTCAAAATCAAAAGAAACAACAACAAATTAAATAAATCTAATATAAGTTAGCTTGGAAACAAGAGAAAAAAATTCACCAAAGTCAATTCCCTCTACTTAGGAATAACCTTTTCTACTAATCGAGCTTTGCATTTCTCATATTTACCTTATGGATATGGTTTCTTCTTAAACACTGATTTGTTTCGAATGGGGTTTATTCTAGTTGGAAACTCCATTAGATCCCAAGCCTCATTCTTGTCCAAGGCTGCCATTTCTTCAACCATGGCATTTTTCGAGACTTTTCCATCCTATGAATCCACTAGCTCCCTAATAGTTCTAAGATCAAAATCAATAATAGAAAAAGAAAAATTTGAATGTAAATCAGGTAGAGTATACCTTTCTATTTTCCTTACTTCCCAAACCAATCTCCTCAATACTGGAGTATGCAGAGCTTCTTCTTCTAATAATTGTTCTTCTGTAGAGTCTGATTCATTATCCTTTAACTCAAAATGTTTTCTCTACTTCTTCCTCCCTTGGTAGGAATTATTGTTTGACAACATATTTGATTTCTCTAAATATCACTTCTGAGCTATACACTATATTCTTAGTTTCTAAGTTCCAAAGCTTATAACCTTTCATACCATTTGTAACCAGTAAATATACATTTTTCATTCCTTTTATCTAGCTTAATCTTGTATTCATTTGGAACCTGAATATAGGCATCACAACCAAAAACCATGAGATGTGTAAGAGAGGGTTTATTAGAAGTTCATAACTCATGTGGAGTATTTTCATCTAGCACTAATGAGGGTGATTGATTGAAAATGTATGTTTCTCTGTTACATTCAGGTCAACATGTTCGTCTCTTGTGTGTTCTATAGCATCCTCATTTTTTAGGGTTAATGTGGTTTAATGTTTACCTATTTTTTTTTTTCTTTCATTGATTGATGAGATACAAGTTTAATATATTAATGAACGATCATTAATACTATGATTTAACTTTCAAAATCACAAATTCAATTAAAATGAAAAAAAATTGATTTACTTTTTTAAAATTTTTTACTATAAATTCATATAACATACGAATAGTGGTTCATATAACATACAAATACAAGTTTCACATGTCATCTATAATATCCATATAATTGAAATTAGTAAGTACATAACTTTTTTTTCTTTCATTGGAATGGGAAAGTTTGATGATCTTGTTTGAGAGACTTTGTTGTAAACTCATACAAAATACAAGGTTGACACGACATCTATGATACCATAAATTGGAATTGGTAGGTACAGGTGTGTTTTTTTTTTTTTTTCTTTTATTGGAATGAGATACCATAAATTGAAATTGGTAAGTATAGGTGTTTGTTTGTTTGTTTTTTTTGTTTTTTTTTCATTCATTGGAATAAGATAATTTTAATTTGATTATTTTGTTTGATAAACTTTGTTGTGAGGTCATATAAAAGAAGTAGTCTAAACGTTCTAGTTTGAAAGACTTTGTTGTAACCTCATACAAAATATAAGGTTGACACGACATCTATGACACCATATAATTGGAATTGGTAGGTACACATGTCTTTTATTTTTCTTTCAGTGGAATGAGACAATTTGATTATTTAGTTTTAGCAACTTTGTTGTGAGCTCATACAAAAGTAGTAGTCTAAAAGTTAAAAGTTTTTAATTTTTTGATATTTTTTTTCTAAGAGTTTTGTTCAAAAGATTCTTACAAATTTAGAAAAATGCAGATTTTATAGTTGAGATTATATATTTTAAATGTTTTGAAGTTTTATGAGTTTATTTATGCATTTAAAAAGTTATATAAACAATATTAAGTTGTGATTTGACCAATAATTGTATTGCTTGATTTCAATGATAATTGTCAAAAAATAAAAAATAAAACATATAACTTTTTGATTAGTTTCTGAGTTATTTTCGGGTGATATTTGCCCCTAAATTCGTCAAATGAAGTTGAATTTACAAATCTGAGTGGTTATTTCTATATAATTCTGGCTTTCCAGAAAATTTTCAACACATTGAATCCATTTCAACAATCAAAAATGCAATTTAAACAGCGTAAAACTATGATTTCTTGCAAATTTAAATAACCAAATTCCAACTTAAAACAATTAGACAACACCCCACATACAAAATACAAAGTTTACACGGTATCTATACATACAAAATACAAGGTTGACACGGTCCATATAATTGGAATGGATAGCTGACATGTGGTGAATAAACCACTTCTCCGTATACAATCTGCAGCAACCATAAAATAAGCCTTCCATCCAAAAAAAATTCAAAGTTCTGCGTCTTGTTTTGATTTACTCGACTCCGGCCATGTTGAGAACGGGTAGGATTGGGCGTCCTGAAACGGCAAATATTAAACATCGGGGTTTTGGGGTGTTTTTCTTTATACTCTGGATGATCTTCAGCATCACCCCGAGTGTTGCAGGGGTTATACCTAGCTGTCCCAACTGTGGCAACACTTCTGTTCCATACCCTTTTAGCATCCAAGATGGCTGCGGTCTCCCTGAGTACAGAATTTACTGTAATGCAGCCAACGAGCTGGAATTCAAATCGGTGAATGGGAGCTCTTATAAAATCGTTAGTATCAATCCAGCCACCATGAGGCTGGTTATTCAACCTTCGCCTTTGATTAACAATTCTTGCCAGACTAGAGATATGAATAACCACGGACTGCAATTGAATGAAAGCCTCCCTTTCAATATCACAAGTACCAACACGATTATGCTCTTGAATTGCGATCCTGTAGTACTGGAAAGTCCGATGAATTGTACCTCAACCAGTTTGTGCCATACATATATTAATGAAACCGGGGCAGCCATGGCGTGCAGGAATGATAGTATCTGCTGCGCATTTACAGCGGGTTGTTCTACCACTTCTCACAGATTACGGGTACACCCCGGTGGGTGTAGGGCTTACACCAGTGTCGTAAATTTCGACCCGGCGTTGCCTGCGAGGCAGTGGAGCTATGGAGTAGAGATGCAGTGGGTTGCACCGTTAGAGCCTTCCTGTAAAACTCAAGCAGATTGCGACCAGAACTCTGTTTGCTCGCCTGATTCTGGCAGATCCAGGTGTTTTTGTATCGGAGACTATATTTGGGATCCTGTACAAGGAAACTGCATAAAAAGTAAGTGGATCAGACTGCAGCTATGGGTTTTCTAATAAAAGCAATGGTTTCTACTCAATTAGTCTAATTTGGTAAAACATTTCAGATGTATCCGTCTGTATCGATCCCAACGGTTGTGGAGACAATAATCAAAGAGATCTGATTGGAGGTAAGTATTGCATATTTTGGATCTTCATATACAGTCTTAAAATATAATAATTTCTTACTATTACTTTAATACTCGCTGAAATATAAGTTCACCCATATACAGAATGCAATAGACTTCCATCCCTGCAATTTTCAAAGGTTCTCTCTATTGTGAATTGATTCCGTATATAGATTGTAATAGACTTTCATCCCTGCAATTTTTTTAAGGTTTTCTATATTGTGAAATGATTCCGTATACAGAATGTAATAGACTTTAATCTATTTTTAAAGGTTTTCTATATTGTGAATTGATTCCGTATACAGAATGTAATAGACTTTAATCAATTTTTAAAGGTTTTCTATATTGTGAATTGATTCCGTATACAGAATGTAATAGACTTCCATCCCCGCAATTTTTAAGGGTTTTCTATATTGTGAATTGATTCTGATAGAAGGATTATGGCCAGTTTTTTATGATAATATAATAGTTTTTTTATCTGTTTATATGGGAGATTTATTTGTTTGTTTTGTAAGGTTATTTTAATTTAATTTTTATTGATATAATTTTAAGATTTTTATACTTAATTACATTAATGTAAGGATTTTTTGTCATTGTTATTGTGGGTAAGGAAATTTGATCATATGACATAATTCATTAATTCATTGGTAGTTAGTTTCTCATTCTTGCCACATGCTTCATTAAGTCATTGGTAGCTAGATTCTCATTCTTATCACATACACTCTTACATAGTTAATTTTTGTACTTTTACATAGTTAATTTTTTTTACACTTGAAGAAGACCATCTCTTATTCTGTTCTTTCAAATTACAAAAAGATCAGAATGATCTACATTTCTCTAATAGTTTCCTCCAAATTCTTGATAATTTGAGATATACTTTAAGAAAGTATTCAAAAGAGTTCCTATTGACTATTGTCAATTTGCTTTACATAATATCATAATGCTTATCAGAAAGAAAAAGTAAACTTTCCATCTAATGTCCATGTACATTGGATTATAACTTTAAAATATAAAAAAACTATTCATATTTATTACATTCTTTTTAATGATCTCCTCATAAAAAACCAACCCACTGGGCTTTTTTGGAGAGTAGATTTGCAACTATGTTGAAATATCAAATAAATTAGGTTCAGATTTGAGAGGTCATTAATCCAGTCAATAGTCAACTTGGAGTCTCCAACAACCATCTGTTTACTTATGGACAACCTATGAGCAAAGTATAAAATCCCCCAAAGACCCATAATTTCAGCTTTCATATTATTACATTCTCCTCTTGCAAAGTGTGTCTTATAACTATGGTCTGAATTTAATTTTATAAATATGCCAACTCCATAGTTATCATTAACTAGATTTAGGATATAATCAACTTTTCTACTTCTCCTACTCCTTTATATTTCTTAATATCAAGCAAAATCTTTGTAATTATTCTGGAGTCCTCTCTTTTCCAGTTCTCAAATAAGATTTTGTTCCTATACTTCCATATTCCCGAAATAACCAGAAAACGAATATATCTCATCCTTGAATATTGTGTAAACCAATGCAGTAATTTTTCTTCCAAAGTGGAAAGCTTCTAGGAATCTGAAATATTGAGGGAGTTTAATATTTCTTTCCAAATGTATTGTGTGGAATCACAATGTATAAGTAGATGATTAGTTGTCTCATCATCATTGAGATAGAGACTGCATACAGTAGGACCAATACCTCCCTGTTTCTTATAATTTGCACCAATGATGATACAGTTCTTCAAGCATAACCACATGAAGCAAGTAATTTTACATGGGATATTAACTCTCCATTTAGACTTATACCACCATCTAGAATTTCGTTTGTGTAAATTGCTAGTGATGGACTGATATGCTAGTTCAACAATTATTGTTCCTATAGCCCTGTTCCATGACCATACAATTTTGTCATTTGTATTATTAAGTGTAACTCCACTGCTTTTCAAATTTACAATGCAATTGTTCCATTCAGCTGACAATTCTCCTGATAATCCAAGATGGTTGGCATCTATCCAACTTTGTGTTGATCTTAGTGTATTTGGTAAGGCCGCTTGTGCTAAGGTATAAATATACCGATTGTTGAGGTGTTGTGTTAAGGATGCTGAGAGATTATATGAAGTATTATCTCCAATTAAAGGATCCTTTCCAATTATAACTTGTATTCCACACCCTATTTGCCAAGCCAACCATTGTTTAATAATATGCAAAGAGCTCATAATTGTTTTCTAGATAATAGAGGCATTAGGGTACTTACGCTCTTCTTTTCGTAGCCAGGAGGTCAAATCAACTCTTTTTAAATATTTTCCTTTAAGGATTTGGCTCCACAGACTATTACCAAATAGTCCTCTTCAATAGGATTTAGCAGCCAAAGAGTTGGCAAACCAGAATATAATTCTTATACCCTATCCACCATTTTCTTTTGGACTGGGAATGTTTTTCCATTTGGATAAGTGAAATCCTATATTTTTGTTTGCTCCTCTCCATAAAAAGGATGCCATAAGTTGTTGTATCTTGTGCAAAATAGATGCAGGAACCTTCGCTAAATTGAGCCAGTACACAGGGATACTTTGTAACACTGATTTCACTAAGACCATTCTTCCACCTAAAGAGAGCCACTGGAAACTCCAATTCCTAATTCTTTTTTCTATCTGCTGAATCAACCAGTTCCAATCCACTATTTTGTAGCCGTTTGGTTTTAAATAAAACCCAAGATATTTCATTCCTACCTCAAGGTTGATGAACTGTATGTTGAACGCTGAATGAATTCTCTATTCAATATTGGGATCAATGTTCTGTGCAGGAAAAACTAATTTTTCACAGTTTATATCCATGCCCAAGGCTGTACAAAAACTAGTTAAGATAGATTTGAATTCCATCCAGTCTTCATATTTCCCACCCTGTAAAATTAAAACATCATCTACGAAGAGAAGATGAGACACTATGATCATTGTGGCGACTTTGAGGCCATGAAAATTCCCTTCTACAACAAATTTCTTCAATAATATAGTTAGACATTCAACAACTAGAAGAAATAATAGGGGGGAAAGGGGACAGCCCTCATGAAGTCCTAAATAACTTTTGAAAAAATCAGTCGGGGAACCATTAATTAAAACACCCATATTAACTGAGGTTATACAAGCCATAATCCATTGGGTAAAATCCCAATTTAATTCGATTCGAGTTAACAACAATCTAAGAAATTGCCAACTCACCTTATCATATGCTTTCTTCAAATCCAACTTAAGAATAATGGTGCTTAGCTTCTTTGACTTAGCACTGTGTAAACATTCTTGTGCTATGCCAAAAATATCAAAGATTAAGTGGTTCTTTAAGAAACCAAACTACTCATGGGAGATACACACTACCAATTTTTCTTTCAACTTTGTAGCAATAATTTTAGAAATGAATTTGTAAACAAAATTACATAGGGCAATTGGCCTGAAGTCGTGAAATGTTTCTATCTTGTTTACCTTGAGAATAAGAGCGAAGAAGGTAGCATTGAGTGCACCCAGAATAAATCTAGAACATCTTGATTCTTTGACGGCCTTGAGAAAATCCTCCCCCAGTATCTCAAAGAAAGACTGAAAAATTTCCTGTGTCTAGCCATCAGGGTATGGGATTTTATCCTTAGGAATAGTGCATACAGTTTCCTTAACTTCTTATAGAGTGACTTCTTTGTCGATCTCATTACTTTATGATTCATTGAAAAACTTTGGCATATGTTCAAGTACCTTGATCTGGATACATGTATCCTATGTTTCAATCACATTGTATTGATTTTTAAAATGTTTTAATGTTATCTTTTTAATCTCATACTCAGATGAATGAAGGATACCAGATTCATCTTCTATATCCCATATATTATTTTGTGATCTTCTCAGTGTGGCATACTTATGGAAAAATTTAGTGTTCTTATCACCATTGTTAAGTAAGATAGCCCGACTTCTGAGCCTCCAAGTAGATTCTTCAACAAAGAGTATCACTTCCTTCTTTTGTTTCAGTGCCTTAAGGATGTCCAAATGTTCTTAATCAAAAACCTATGATGGACACTTATCAAAGATTTTTTCCATCTTAGATTCAATTTTGAGTAGATCTGATTGTAATTGTGCTTTCTTGTCTCTCTACCATAGTATCACAACTTTCTTTAAATTCTTTATTTTTTTACACAGAAGTTGTATAGAGGGTGAGTCCGACCAATGATTCATAGAGAGCCACGTTTGTTTAATAAGGGAGGAAAAAGATTGATCCTTGATCCAAGAAGTATTGAATTTAAAGGGTGGAGGAGATCTCTAGGAGAAGGATTCCAATTGGAGGAAAATTAGATTATGGTCCGAAATGGTTGAATTGATAACCCAAGATCTAATCTTGCTACTCCTTCCAAGAAGAGAATCATCAAGAAGAAAATGATCTAGTATTTTCGCAATACTAGCAGAACGTGCTCTTCCATTCCTCCAATTAGATGCTAATTTAGTTGGTTGAACATCCAGTAAGCCAGAAGATTGAATGAGGCTTGTGAAGAAGTCTGTAAGAGGGTCAAATCTGGCCGAAGCTCCCCACACCTCCCTTGTAGAAAGGATGAAATTGAGATCTCCACCCACTAGAATTGCTTCTTTGGTCAATAATCCAGATTGAATAATAGGGTGCTAGAAAAGTTCCCTATCTTTATAGGGAGCGTAAAAATTGAGCAATTTTACTTTATCCAGTGCGTTTAAACCTTTCTTCCATATAGATACCTACAAGGGTATCAAAGGCATAGATATCATCACATGCTGGGTTCCATCCACTCAACAAACCACCAGAAAAACCACAAGGATCCAAAGCCACAACATTCCAAGTAGGAAAACATTGGAGGAACAGTCGTTTCACTTTGTGGCCATTTACTAATGTTTCTTGAAGAAAAGAGATGTCAGAGTTAATCTGAGTCAGTAGTGCTTTGAGGGAAGCAATTTTAAGGGGACCCCCAAACCCACGGATGTTGAAAGATAAGATGATCATAAGGAAACCAAGGAGGTCGACTAGCATGCTCTAAGGGCTAGAATGGAGATCAAATCAGGATTAGGTTCCAGGGAAACAAGGAGAATCGAGGGCTGTGAATTGTCATGGTCTAGAATAATAGGGCCCAACTCACCATTGGTGCCCAACCACTCACAGTAGCTCTTGGGGGAACTTTATGAAGGCGGGCTTTGGAATTTTTTCGGATGGTGATGTTAGATCAAAGCGAAGTAGAGGGAAGTAGAGTAGAGTGGTAAGTGATTGGTAGGGGTTTGGGGGATAAGGAATCAATGGATCTATGATAGCGGTTGGGAGAGTTAACAGTCGAGCCAATAAGGGTTAAGCAATCAACATCCTTTTCTCCCGTGTGTTTCTCCACATCTACAGAAGCAAGGTTAGTATATGTAATAGGATTTCCATCCAACATTAAGCTACTGTCCTTAGTGGAGTCCTTCTCAGGGTCCAAAAAAGAGGGGCAAAGCATTAAAAGGAGCAACAATAGAGGGGGGATTCGGTTGCATATCCCCGGGACTATCATGGCCTACACCAATGGATTGAAAATCATGACTATTGCCCAATTTATCAATTTTTTTCATTAGCATGTCCCGGAAATAGCCAAAAATATCAAGCACCCACCTTTCATTACACTTTAGATAATCAAGCTCAACCCAGGAAAGTTTGTTGAAGGAGGGAAAAAAGTAATGCATCTTACCTAAAAAAGAGCCTATGTTGAAGGGACCCGAGCCTAAATCTTCAGCTGAATCAAAATATGACAAGGAGGGATCAAGGCTTTGTGAGCGCATCCTGGATTCCGGACATGTAGACTTAAGATGGTCTGTTTTCAAGTAGGAGTGGCAACATATAGGTTCTTTCCAAAAATCCACAGCTTGCAGGAGATGTGAATCCTCGATGGTGATGTTGATAATATTTGGCAGACCTCTGTCCAGGTCTAATTCGACAAGAATATAAACAAGACTTTTGTTGTTCTAGCGGAGGGAAAGCTCATCAAAGAAAATGAATTTACCAACAAAATTTTCAATTGCCTCAAAGATCCTGATGGACCAGAATTCGATTGGAAAATCGAGAAGAAGCATCCAAAAACTCTGTTTCGTGAAGTTTTCCAGGAAAGTGTTGAAACTCGAGTACCATCTTTTCAACATTAAGATGCCTCTACCAAAATCCCACGACAAACCCAAAATACACAGAAGATCACTTTCAGAAAGAAAGTGGAAAACTATCCAGCGGTTCGATAGTAAACTAAACGTAGGACAATAACCTAGAATAGGCTTCCAAAAACTTAGAATCCATTCAGTCAGTTGTCTCTTATTCATCCCAGCATAAAAGAACTTACCCATTAGCGCTTTCTCTGGGAGGGCAATCACCCTATCCATTGCAATGTCTCGGTCGAGGTCACAGCTAGGCTTATCATCATGCACCTTCCAACATTTTTTCTTGCGGTTTAATCGAGCATAACTACCAAAATATTTGTTCATGGTAACAAGTTTCGATGGAGGGGAAACAGAGCAGGGTAAAGGTTCGGGAATAAGAGGAGCTAATGATTTTCCTTCTCGATGGTTAACACTTTTGTGACAGACATCAACAGGGCTCGTGTAGGGAATGTGAAGAGTGCCAGATGGGCAAGACCTACTCGTTGTGGGAGGCACATGTCGAACATTTGAAGAGGACTTAAAAGAGAGAATAAAGGCACTTTCGTCACCTGGAGTGAGATGACGAGAAGAAGAGGGTGTATTCACCGCAGTCGAGGTACTGTCACTGGAGAAACCACCACCTGACGTTGGCAATCATACATGAGTTTATATGTCTCGTCCGCGAGAAAAATACCATCCTTTTCCCACAGATCATCCTCTTCAGCCCAAGATAGATCGATATGTGTGGCCATCTACCCCTATAGCCACACCAAATTGGCTAAAACCGCTGCAAAGTCAATGTTATTCTAGGCATCAACCTCTATATCCACTCCACGCTTGCTAATGTGGCCATATACCCCTATAGTCGCACGTCGCACCACGCTGGCTAGACCGATATGTACGAGGAACCGAAATCTCAAGAAAACCATCTATTAATCAATGAAAAATCAATAAAAAGGATTATTAAATCATACTCCAATTAAAATCAATATTAAGTTATATTTTATGATTAAAAGATAGTTTAAGTAACAAAATTAGTGTCCCTTGTGATTATTGTAGAGGCTTTTTAAAAAAATCTTATGTTTTTTAGTTACATTTAACTTTAATTTCATATATGATACTAAATACCATTTCAATTACAATTTAACCTTTTAATAAAAAAAACCTTATATGTATCTAAATTTTATAAATCTTTAAAAACATTTATTTATAAATTATATTTAAATCTTTAATATTTATTTTTTTGTTTGTTAATTGGTGTGGATCTTAACCTTTGGCTTTAGAAACCGCGACTCAGGGGCATCTAATCCGTCAAAATCACCTTGGCATCGGGATTAACCTTTGGCGTCAAAATCACCCGGGTGCGATCCAACCCTTAACATGGTTGGATGTTTTGTCCCAGCAGGTTTAGAACCAATAACTTTTCAACACGGAGTGACTTAACAACATACTCCGTCACCGAGTGTCCTACACCTAGAAAACAATCTTTAATATTACATAATAGAAAGTATAATATTTAATTAATTTGTATTTAGTAGTACGCTAAAGGATTCATCTTCTTTAACTTTGCATCCACTCATTTTCATATTATAATTTTTTATAAAATTTTTCAATATTTTTAAAAAACAATTAATTTAATTTTCAATATTTTTTTCTATTAAATTTTTTAATTAGTTAAAAGAATTCTCAATAAGATATAAATTATACAGCAACACAAAAAAACAAACAAAGACTTTACAGAAAAAGTTTATAACCTTAAATTCAAATTCAGAGCAAAGATAATGCCGAGATCCCGAAATCCTATGCCTGCTTCTTCCAAGGTTTAACTTTGAATTAAGTACGGGAAAGCTTTATAACTTTAAATTCAGTACAAATATAATCTCGAGATCCCGAGATCCCATGAATGCTTCTTTCCTATAAGGTTTATTCTCCGCATTAATGCTAATTTTGGTACCTTTCATTTTTTTTCCATGAAATTTTTTTCTCAAATCTATATAGGGTATAAATTCATTTACAGTAAGCTGCAGCATGCTGAAAACCATGATCAGTGCGCTAGCAATGAAAGGACCATTATAATCAAAACAGCAGTGATTCGAAGAAACAGAACCAAGGCAAGCAATAGCAAGAGGAAGGTTGGAAGATGAAGTAAGCAAAAAGTTTTCAAAAGCTGTCAACTATCTACTTTAAGAGGATCAGCCATCATAATTCAAGGATATTAATATAAGAGATAGGACTCTCTTTCCCTCTATCACAGTGGTAGACCGAGAGTCTCCCTACCACTTCGTTTAGAGCCTTCTTTGATAGAGCATCCGCCTCTTTATTGTGTGTTCTGGAAATGTGATGGAAATTGATATCGGTGAAGTTTTTGGACAGATTCTGCGTTTTTTGCTTCCAGCACTCAATATTCACTAAATGAAGCTTGTATTTAAGATTTATCCAATCAATGACATGTAAGTGGTTGATAGACCAAAATGATGCTACAATGAGGAAAGCCCATAAACCCATAAGTTCAGCTTTTATATTGTAACCGCTCCACAATAACTTCAGTATATAGTTGACAACGTGGACTGCACCTGCAATAGCTTTAACTTAAGTTTATGTACGGATCAAGCTTTATACGGATCAAGCTTTATAGCTTTAATTTCAGTAGAAATATATTTTTGAAAGCCCTCTGCATACTTCTTACATATTGAGTTTATTTTCGGCATGAATGTTATATATGGTAGCCTTTCATAAATCAGGGGTATAGTTGACAACGTGGGCTGGCACCTGCAGGGTTCGTAGCAGGAATGTGTGTAGCCATTGTAGTAGCTGTACTTGTCATAATTCTCTACAGAAGAAAAAGGCTGCAGATGCATTGTCGGGCTCGACTGATGAAGGAGAGATCAAACATAGTATCAGGAAGAGGCGGGGGAATGTCCGCCAAACTCTTCACCAGAAAAGAGATAAAAAGGGCGACCAATGGATTCGCAAAGGACAGAGCGCTTGGCTTCGGGGCCTTTGGCGATGTTTACCAGGGAATACTCAAAGACGGCACTGTCGTGGCAGTTAAAACTGCCAAGGTCGGTAATATCAAAGGAATCGAGCAGGTTCTGAACGAGGTCGAGATTCTATCTCGGGTGAACCACAGGAATTTGGTTCGATTGCTGGGCTGCTGTATTGACGCAGAGGAACCCCTCCTGGTCTACGAGTACATTCCCAACGGGACATTATACGATCATCTCCACATGACCTCCAGCGGGATCTTCCTCGACTGGAGAACGCGCTTGAATATTGCTCTCCACACTGCGGAAGCCCTGGCTTATCTCCATTCTTCTGCCTTTCCTCCAATCTATCACAGAGATGTCAAGTCTACAAACATTTTACTTGATAATAAATCGACTGCCAAGGTTTCGGATTTTGGGCTATCCCGTCTAGCAGAGACAGACCTGTCTCACATCTCTACATGCGCTCAAGGGACGGTGGGGTATTTGGATCCCGAGTATTACAGAAATTACCAGCTCACTGATAAGAGCGATGTGTATAGTTTCGGTGTAGTCTTGCTGGAACTGGTGACATCGCAGAAGGTCATTGATTTATCCAGGGAAGATGACGATGTGAATCTGGCAATGTATGTGCTTGGTAGATCGGAACAGGGAAGGATCATGGATGCTGTCGATCCCCGCTTGATGGAAAACGCTTCGCAGATTGTTATGGACACCGTGAAAGCTGTGGCTCTTTTAGCGTTGGGTTGTTTGCAGGAGAAGAGAGACGAGAGGCCAACTATGAAGGAAGTTGCAGAGGAATTGCATTATATCATCAACATTGAAGCTTCTGGTTGCTGGGATGGGGATGAGACCTCGCCACCCAAGAGAAGCGGAGAATCTGGATTTCTTGTTGGCTCTCCATCATAGCGCTCTAGGGCATTTCAATTCTAAGTCTTCCACTTAGAAGTATATCCGTGTTTCAAAAGAAAGTCAATGATTGTTTGGAAACCCTTGTGAATATTCTTTTCAGCTTCAAGAACAATATTGTTCTGATTTGATTTTCTTCCTCTTGTTAATAGAGGAGAGGGGCACTGACAATCTTTATTTCAAAATTTATGCAGAAGAGGTAGAGTTAAGGCAATCCGGGGACTTCACTCGCTTCACCTTCCTCCGTATTTCCTTCTCAATCAGTGTTACCATGACCTAAAATTTCCTTCTCAATCAGTGTCACCATGACCTAAAATTTCCTCTTGGGTGGGGGCAGAATCCCCATAACAAGGCTCATCCACTTATGAAGCAACAAAATTCTATTGGGCTGATGTTTCTTGAGCTTCCTTAGTCAACATTTCGAAGGTTTCTTGTCATTTTCTGCTATGAGAGGGAGGATACTGCTTCAAGGGAACTTGGGATTCACAATTTGTTTGGGAATTTTTTTGTAAAGTGTCCAAGCTCATGGAAAAAATTATACTTACTAAGTACAATCATCTTAGGGAAGAGTGCAATTTAAGTAAGCAAGAGAAAGGGAAGAAATTTGTATGGTTAGACAGTAGAATTAAACATTCACATCTTTGCATGTAGAGAAGCTTTTGACATGCAGATTTTAGAAGAAAAGAGAAGAGAAGCTAGGTGGGAAGAGGAATAGCCATGATGTGCTTGAAGTAATTCATTTTTTTGGCTATTTTTATGCTTAGAAAAAGGTTTGTGTGCCTATAGAAATGGGTTGTAAGCATGTAGTGTGTTTCCTAATGATGAATTGATTCAAGAGTCTTATAAAGGTTTTTGTGAGCGGCACCACAGAGTATGTCTAGTGAAGGGGGATCCAATTCCTTGGGTTTTGTAGGATATGGGGAAGAAAGTAGAACCTGGGTGTTGGGGTCATTGTGTGTGGAGAGTGGAAAACCACGAGAGCCATATTTCCTTGTGGACCCATAACCTCAGTTCATGGATGACCTACTATGGTTGGGAGGTTCATCCTTCATACACAATTAACTAATAAGTTCTCTATTATGTTATGATGTTTATCCTACTATGAATATGGTTTATATGAATGTTGTTTGTTTGTTGTGTTCCTTCTGGATGCATTCATATTTTTATAAATGTTGTTAGATGAATGAGTAAATCATCATATTGTTTTTCTATAATTTTCGCGGGCCTACTACCCTTTGGTTTTCTTTTATATGTATGGGGCATATCTAAATTCATATTTAGTAGGAAAATTTGTTTCTGCAATGACGAGACTCAGCTTGGGGGTTAGGTACGTTACATAATGGTGTTGTTGAAAGAAAGAATTGCACATTAAAGGAAATGGATAAATATATGATCCAATCTTAATGATGAAGTATTCGTTATTGGGTAGAAGCCATCAACTGTCCAAATTACATAGTAAATCACACTCCCATAAAGGCTTTAAACAATATAACACTAGAAAAAGCATGGACTGAAATCAAGCCAAACGTAAGCCACTTTTGTGTATTTGGTAGTGTAACATGGGCTCATATTCTTGATGAGAAAGTGAAAGCATTGTAGCCTAAAAGTAAGAAGTGCACTTTTGTCGGATATTTTGAAGATATCAAAGGTTACAGACTTATTCAACCTCATTCCAATGAAGTTATTGTTATAAGAGATTTAAATTTGATAAAAATCCCTTGGCCTATGATCCTAACTTGACTTTTGTGCCATCTTCGATGTTTGTGCATTTTCTATTCCTATTTTGGTTTCTTCATCACATGATGAAAATGAGGATGAAAATCCACCTTCAGTTTCTCAGCTTCCCACAGATGAGTCCATTGAACATGAACATGCACCAGTACCACTGCCTCCCAAATGGATCTGTTTAACTCTAGAAGTAGTTAGTGATATTTTCAGTGATCCTATATATCAACATCAAACACGTTCATAGTTTCAATGATTCTATTTTCTTTTGGATCAAGTTTGAGAGACTCGTGATCTAGAAACAATTGTAGAATCTTTCAACCATCCAAATTAGGACACAACAATGAATGAAGGGTTTCTCTCTTTAATGTAGAATGATACTTGGGATCTTGTACCTCTTCCAAAAGGAAGAAAACTTGTCATATGTAAATGGGTGTATAGAACTAAGTATGCATGATATGGAAGTGTTGGAAGATACAAGGCCCAATTAACTTCCAAAGGATTCTCTCAAGTTAAGGGATTTTTTTATCATCGAAAAATCTTTCATAGTATCATCGACAATGGTTGAAGAAAATATTAGTGCAACTCAGCAATCAACATGCCTTTAGCAATAACATGATTCATTTAGTAAGTGAGAAAAATATACAAAAAGTCCCTGAATTTTTGCATAGTTTCCTGAAAACTTGCATATGCACATCTGTGTGTGCAACACAACTCAGTTCGCACAATTTGCTCGGGTTGCATGATTGTTCTCACAGGAACTTGCACTGATGTGGAAACGACACATTAATGCATTTGGTCATGCCTCGCCCACTTCCATATAGGGGTGTACCATGATTACAGGATACCTAAATTGGTTTGAAATCTAGCCTTGGCGATATGGAAGGGATGGGTTGATCTAGGTGGATATTGGTGGCCACCCACCTATTCCAACTAGCTCCTTTTTACAGTTTTAGTTCAACACGTTCTTCTGTAATTCTTTGTAATTTAGGTTTCTACACTTTTGGAGATATATGAATCCCTACACAACTTCCAGGTGGAGATAATTGGTGCCCACCTAATCCAACTAGCTTAGTCTGGAACTTTTCATGTCAGTGCATGTTTCTGTACTTGCAGGGTCATTTTGGGGCCCTAAATAGTGTTTTTTGTTTTTGTTTTCCATAGTCAAAATGTGGACGGAGTCAAAGTTTGAAGGAATAATGTGTTTTTCTCGAAAATACCTTTCCAATAGGCTATCATGCACCTAAAACGGAGGTCGTATGCAAAAGTTACAATCACGGAAAGTTGAGGTACCAACTTACCCATCGGGGCCCAAATAAATTTTAGTGTTTCAACTCCTAGGGTTAGGTTTTTGGATGTATAGGGTTTTGTCATTCATGATTAATGTTAAAAAGGACTCTAGAGCCTTGTTTTAATCATTCTTCTCATATGGATGCGCGTAGTAGTCACATCTCTTCTTAGAGATAACTACCACCATTCGAGAAACATGTTTTCAGTTCTGCAGTTTTATAGTTTCAACCTATTTTATTTATTCAATAGAAGTTATTATTCACTAGATATATGTTGTTGATCTATGTATCTTTGTGCTGTTGTATTCAATATTCTATTCATTTCACTCCTCTAATAAATCTGGATTAGTGGTCTCAGAGAAGTCTACTCTTCATTTATTTTTCTTCGTCCATCTCCCTCAAAAGATTTGGGTACAAGAAGTTGGGACTCAAACCATTCAAGCCCTTGCAACATCGACCACTTCGAGCCCGACAAAAATCCATGGGGGATGAAAATAAAGATGATGGAGCAGGAGATCCTTTTAAAATGTTGCTTGAGGAAGCCCTTGCGTGAAAAAGGAAAGAAATGATGGACAACTTTGCACAGATCCTTCGATGACTTCCCACAGGGGATGCATCTTCATCAAGTGGCCATGAAACCCCCTTCAAGGTACAAGTAAATTTTGATATTCAATTATTTGAAGGACTGTTAAATGTGGAAGTTGTAGATAAATGGTTGAATCTGCTTGAAGGGTATTTTTTGGTCCACAATTTTTTCGATAGGGAAAAGGTTACTTTTTCACTCCTCAAGGTCGTCCCCCGTGTTAAGGACTGGTGGGATACTTACTCTGATAAAAGGGCCATAGAGAAATCTGCAATATTTGCGGTCGCCCCCGCATGAGATTCCTTCAGAGATTCCATTAAAGAACAATACTACCATGTTGGAAGCTCCAAGGACCAGTACACAAGATGGACCACCCCGCGTCAGGAAATGGACCAGACAGTACCAGATTTCATCAATATTTTCCATAACATGCACACCAAATTGGGTATCAAATACTCTGAGCGACATTTGGTGCTCAAATACCATGTTTGTCTGCATAGATACATTCAAACATAAATGGAGTTTCTGGACATCGCATCATTGGGTATGGATTATAGACATCTTGTCAAGATCGAGCATAAATTTAAGTAGAAGAGGGGAGAGTTTGGATCTGCAAACTCCTCACAGCCAAAGCAGGGAAAAGGAGGCCCCAACCCACAAAACAAGGGATAGAGAAAATATGTCCACTCTTAGGACAACCATTCCAAGCCGCAACACAAGAAGGGTAAAGAGAATTCGAAGAAGGATAGGGGAAAATGGTGTGAATACCATAAAATACCTTAGCAGAACATCGAAGAATGTTGCTCCAAGTAGTCACTGGTGGCCGAGCTAAGAGCTTCTAAATCAGAGGCTTATTCTAAATCCAAATCAAATCTAGAAGGAGGGAAGAATATTATCGATGTTGAACCCAAGGCCACTGTTTCTACCACTAAAGTCCATCCAGGAGAACCAAAAGAACCAGAGGAAGGGGAGCGCCTCTTTCAGTTACAGATGTGGGTAAAGGGGGCTCCGATTCATTTTATTGTCGATAGCGGCAGTCAGAAGAACATGATCTTAGTAGAGGTCATCAAGCAGCTAGACCTACCGACGACACCACACCCGCATCCCTACACCATTGGCTGGCTTCGCCAAGGAAGATATCTTTACGTCAACCAATATTGTCGTCTTCCCTATGACAACAAGCCTTTCAAAGATGCTCAGTATTGTGTGATATTGCTCCCCTTTAAGTTTGTGATGTTCTTTTAGGACAACCATATTTGTGGAAGCGACATGCTGTGTATGAGTCTAGACCTCGCAGTGTTATTATTACTTTGGGTATATAATTGTACAAGATACCAGAGGTAGCATCGCCTACTACTATTTCTTTAATCTCCACTAAGCAATGCAGTAAGGTCATTTCATAGACCAAGAAGTTCGTCTTCTTTGTGATCCGTGCTCATAGTAAGAAAATGGTCCCTGCCACATTTGTGGCCTCTACACGGAGCCTCTCTTTGCAATAGAATCAAGTGGATGGGATCATGGAAGAGTACAAAGACCTCTCCTCACCCACTAGGGTATCGACACACTTCCAAGTCAAGCATCCATGATCCGAATTATTTTTGACATGAAATGAGAGCGAAGATATAATAAAGAAATGTATAGAGATATCTCAGATATCCAATATTATAACAGAAATGTATCATAGATGCAACCATAAACACATATATACAGTAATACACAATTTTCTCTTAATGAGCCAAAATGTACAAACACTGTAAAATACAGAGTGAAAGACTCATTAGAATGGTGACATCTTATCTCTGAGAAGAGATGTGACAGCTACTCGCATCCGTGAGAAGATTATTTTATAATGAGGCTCCAAAGTCATTTTTATCATAAAGAAAATCCAAAACCCTAAACCTGGAAGATGAAAGCCAATAGTTTTGTGGACCCCGTTTTGGGTAGTTTGGTGTATCAACTTCCCGGGGGCATAACTTTGGCATATGATCTCTGTTTGGGGTGCACTATAGCTCATTGGAAAGGTATCATCGAGGAGATTAATTTTGGGGGATCAGTAAGAGACTTCATATGACATTGAGAATCTCAATCCTGAAAAGCCTTCATTTAGGCCCTCAAAATGGCCCTGGAAGTTAAAAACTGCTAAAAATAGTAAATTGCCAAAATTGCCAAAAAACTGTTTTGAGCGAGTTGGAAAAGGTGGGTGGCCACCAATATCCACCTGGATCAATCCTAAATCCTTAGGAAGAAATGGTCTCCATTGCACTGATTTCCTAGGGGATAGGGAAAAGAGTTTGTTGAATCTGCATCTTGAAGAGTTGCTTTCCTTGTTGGAGAAGTTGTGTTGCTTAGCGTTTTGAAGGTTGTCACAAACATGTCGCTGGAAGGGTTGGAAATTTTTAATCAGTCTGTCTACATGAGATGTTTTTGTGTAGAAGGAATCTTTGTGCTTTGTTGCAGTCTTGTCGACCTGCTTCTGTTGGATAGAAGGTGCTTGGGCCAAGGCTGTAGTGGTTGCAGTATCCTTCTGTTCACCTTTTGAAAAGATTGGGAAGAAGATAAATTTTGTAGTATGACATACTACCTTGCATAAATTTTTAGGTGGGACAGTAGTCGGAACCACCTATGGTATCCTGTAGAGATGACTCACCAGAGTAACAATGACACTATAGAGATGAGACTCATAGATAGCATGGCACTTCCACATATATGGTTGGCCCAAGAAAACATCACAGACATCCAACAGGGCAACATCACATAATACCTCATCCTTGAAGGGTTGGATGTCGTATGACAATCGACACTATTGGCTGACATGGAGATCTCGTCCCTGGCGAATCCGCTCGATGTTTTATGGTTGTGGGTGTGGTGTTGTCGACAATCCCAACTGTTTGATGACCTCTGCTGAGATGAGTTTCTTCTGGCTTCCACTATCAATAATAAAATGTAGCGGGGTCCCCTTCACCCACATCTGTGAATGAAAAAGGCACTCCCCCTCGTAAGGATTTGTTGGTTCTTCAGGTTGAATTGTTGTGGTCACGACAATAGCAATGGGGTTTGCATCGATGATATGTCTTTTGTCAGTGTTTTCTGAATCAGTTTCTAAATTAGGGTTCAACTCATTGTCTTTGATTTTAGCCACCAATGACTATTTTGAGAGAAATTCATCGGTGTTGTGCTAGACAATTTTGTGAAAATCGCACCATTTTATGGTGTCCTTCTTCGTCTTCCCATGACCCTTCTTTTCCTATGTCTTGAACTAGTTTTCGGGAGACTGTTTGTTAGGGACGTCTTTATCATACTTTGGTTATTCCATATTTGCAAACCCGAACTCCCATTTGTTATGGTGCTTAAATTTCTGCTTTATTTTAACAACATATCAATAAGAAACATTGAGTGATGATATGTACAGAAAATCCAGTTCATTTTGGATGTATCTATGTAGAGCCCCACGGTATTTCAGAACCAAATGTCGTTTTGAGTCTTTGATACCCATCTTGGTGCACAAGGTATGGAAGGTATTGGTGAACTGCGGAACTTCTTGGCCCTTCTCTTGCCGCAGTGTGGTCCATCTGATATAATGGTCCTCATAGTTTCCAATAGGGTGATACTATTCCTTTACCGCATCCACAAAAAAATCCTAAGTGGGATTGGCCCCATATATTCCAGACTCTTCTGTGGAATTTTTCTCCTAGTAAGTTTCCCACCAATGTTTGACATGGGGGAGAGATTTAAGGAGTGCGAAGGTGATATTTTCCTTGTCTAAAAAATGGTGAACAGAGAAATAACCTTCTAGCAGATTTAACCATTTGTCTATGGCATCCACATCGATCTGACCTTCAAATATGGGAATATAAAAATTAACTTGTACCTTGAAAGGAGAGGTGCTTCCAAAGTGGTTGTTTGATGAATATGCGCTTGTTGCTATCGACATGCATTGAAGGATGTGGGAAAAATTATTTGCAGTAGAAAAAGTAGTATGGACCGCTATTGACAATGAAATGAATCAGATCCCCATTTACCGCGAGAAGAGGTGCATCGACAGTCAGAATAACTCTGCAGTAGCACAAGGTATTTGCCAACCTGGAAAAACGATCCTTTGGCATGAACAAGGTCTAATAATTGGGATACATTGTTGATGAGCATGGGGTACATGTTGATCCAACTAAGATTCAAGTCATCTGTGACTGGCCATCCCCAACCACACTAATCGAGCTTAGAATCTTCTTTGGACTTTCCAACTTATACCAATGGCTCGTGTTGGGATTCTCCCATGTTTCATGGGCCCTCAGCCAAGTGACCAAGGGTGGTGGAAGGGAAAATTTCACTTGGGGGAAGGAACACCAATGAGCATCTGATGATCTGAAGTATCACTTTTGCTTAGCTCCAATACTCTCCTTACCCGATCTACAAAAATCGTTTGATATTGAGATGGATGCATCCAACTATGTTGTAGGTGTAGTTCTCACTCAACATGGTAATCTTGTAGCATACCATAGTGATACACTCTCAGATACTTTCTGTAAATACCCCACCTTTTACAAGGAAATGTATTCCATTGTACAAGCCTATCATCAATCTAAACATTACATTGTGGGAAAGGAGACAATCATCCAAACTAATCACAAGCCTCTGTAGTTCATACAAACACATGGGAAGTTGCAGAACGACCACCATCAGAAGTGGTCCACCTACCTGCAATAGTTCCATCTCAACATCAAGTATCAATAAAGGGACCACAAATCGTGTCGTTGACTTCCTTAGTCAACCTCCAGTAGCTGCACCCACCACAATACTCCATTCCTGTGGGCATGAGGCATCTGAGTGGCCCCAACTTTATCAGCAAGATCCAAACTTTTCCACCACCTATCATCTCTTGGATACATGCGCGAATGTCACCAATTTTCACATTCAGGGAATACTGTTATGTCATCTGGGCCATCTCTATGTTTCTTCAAGTGAGTGTGCAAAGATGATTTGGGAGACTCACTACAATTGGATCATAGGGAATTTTGGAATGAAGAAAACTGTGGTCGTTCTATAGAAACATTTTTATTGGCCAAAACTTAGACAGGACGTCAACAAGTATATCATATCTTGCACTACCTGTGCCGTTTCCAAGCCAACCATCAAGAATCGAGGCTTATACACCCCTCTTCCTACTCCCAATAGGCCTTGGGAATCCATATCGGTCGATTACATGTCTGGCCTTTTGTCTACCAAGAAAGGCAATGCTTGTGTATTTTTGGTAGTTGATCGGTTTTCGAAGATGACCATTCTCAAAGCCGTCAAGAAGAGCATCACAATGGTAGATACTGCCAAGCTCTTCTTTGAATGAGTGTGGATCCATTTTGGGATACAATAGACCATCATCTCCGATCGGGACAACATGTTCCTCAACACATTTTGGTCGAGTCGCTGGTTACTGTTGGACACCAAGCTCACTAAATCCACTTCCTTCCACCCTCAAACCGATGGCCAAGCAGAGGTCATCAATCGAATGATTTTTCACATCCTCTGCATGTATAACTCTAAGAATTTGTGTACATGGTATGAGAGTCTTCCCTATGTTCAACACAACTACAACAGGGCTCTCCATAGCTCCACCGGCCATAGACCCTTTCAGGTGGGGCTAGGATTCCAACCCTTAGGTCCCATTGATGTTGCACTACCTCTTGCAACAACACAGACAGATTCTTCCCATGTTCAGTCCGAGGCTGAAAAATCTACCATATTCATTGAGCGGATTCATCACATCCGCTAATAGGTCCATGGTATTTTGAAAATAGACAACACTAAATACAAGCAACGCCATGATCAACATTGAGTACCACATAAATTTCAGGTGGGAGACAAGTTCTGGTTACATTTGCAGAAATAATTCTTTATCTATCCCTATTGAAAGCTCTATCCACTTTGCTATGGGCATTACAATATCACCAAGGTTGCGGGTTACAATTCTTTTGAGCTTAGCACTCCCCCCTTCCTTGGATTGCACCCAATGTTCAATGTGTACCTCCTCCAACCATATTTTCCACCATTATTGGACACCTCGGAGATCACATAATAGGTGAAACCAACAGAGCTCAACCTTGACTTCATGGAATAGGAATCCACTGATCATATAGTGGACACACAGGTCAAGGGCACTCGCCAACATAGGATCCAACTTTATTGGATTGTCAAGGTAGGGAAGCTCCTGCACCAAGGCAAGTGGCTCACCTAGATCCAAATTCAATAGAAATTTCTTCACCCGATGGGGTCACTCAATGCAATGGAGACCATTTCTTCCTAAGGGGGAGGACTGATCCATGTGGATATTGGTGGCCACCCACCTATTCCAACTAGCTCCTTTTGATAGTTTTAGTTCAAAACGTTCTTATGTAATTCTTTGTAATTGTGGGTTCTACACTTTCAGGGTTCTCTGAATCCCTACAAATCCTCTAGGGGTAGATTGGTGGCTGCCCGCCTAATCCAACTGCTACAAATCCTCTAGGTGTAGATTGGTGGCTGCCCGCCTAATCCAACTGGCTTAGTTTAGAATTTTTCATGTCAGTACATATTTTTGTACTTCCAGGGTCGATTTGGGGCCCTAAATAATGTTTTTTTGGCTTGCCATAGTCAAAATGTAGATGGAGTCAGAGTTTGAAAACATAATGAGTATTTATCGAAAATACCTTTCCAATGGGCTATCACGTGCCTAAAATGGAGGTCGTATGCAAAAATTACAATCCTGGGAAGTTGAGGTACTAACTTACTCATCAGGGCCCACATAAATTTTGGTATTTAGTCTCCTAGGGTTAGGTTTTTGGATGTCTAGGGTTTTGGCATTCATGAGTAATATCAAAAATGCCTTTGGAGCCTCATTTTAATCATTCTGCTCAGATGGATGTGTGTGGCAACCACATCTCTTCTCAGAGATAGCTTCCACCATTAGAGCAAGTTGTTTTCAGTTCTGCAGTTTTACAGTTTCAGCCTATTTTATTTATTCAATAGAAGTTATTTTTCACTGGATATTTGTTGTTTCTCTCCAT
Organism: Picea abies; assembly: GCA_900067695.1. NCBI lineage: Eukaryota > Viridiplantae > Streptophyta > Pinopsida > Pinales > Pinaceae > Picea > Picea abies. The sequence goes on along the minus strand of CBVK0102525803.1, from coordinate 878 downwards.
ATCTTTGTGTTATTGTATAGAGTTCATTATTCATTTCATTCCGCTCATAAATCTCGATCATGGGTGGTACCTCCAAAGGGACCCCTATTCACACCATGAACTAGTTATGAAATGGCTTGCATGAAGCTTATAAATAGAAGATTAAGACATGAAAACAAACTAAGATTTTGATGTATTGTTATGCTATTGGATTTTTCTTAGAGAATCCTCATTTCTCCTAAAGCTACTCTAGTGATCATATCAAAGTCTATCCTTCTCACTTCTTGATAATTTTAGCAAGCAATTATTTACCATTGTTACTCCATTGTCAGAATATGAAGCACTCTATTTTGGGGACCTCAAGGGCCCTCCCAAGGAGAAAGAGGGGACTCATAGTTCCCATTTTTCTCCTAGGTGTTATCAATTCAAAAACCAATTTCCATTGGTAGCTATTACTTGTCTCATTTTCATGTTTTCAATTGAGTTCTATGAATTCTTAGTTTAGTTTTATTTTTTTTGTTATTTCTTTTCTTACTTTCTTTATGGTTGATCCACTAATCAAGTAATTCTTTTCTGTATTGTCTTTTTGGTCTAACGAGGAAATTAAATGTAGTGTTTTTTCTCACCTAAGTGGAAAAACAAGCACAACAGATTGGTGAATCCACTAGGGAGTTGGATCAAATTACTCCCCATTTAGGATTTTATAGTGTTTCTTTTAATCATTGGGTGCATGTAGGTGTCCAAACCGGCCTACCCCATCCTCTAGATTGACCAATTGAGTGCATGGGTGAGAGAACTCATTTAAAATTTTTCTTCCCGCAACTTGAATATATTTGCGAGTGTTAAGAATCAAACATCAATATAGCATAGAAAAACCTTAGGAAAAGTACTCAACGCCT
>CBVK0102525801.1:0-10739 GCA_900067695.1 Picea abies | reverse complement strand
GGACTCTCGTCTCTCTTGCGACGACCTTTGGTTATCATCACAATAGTGACGAATGTGAAGATAATGGACTCTCGTCTCTCTTGTGACGACCTTTGGTTATCATCACAATAGTGACGATTCAATGATGACCATTACTCTATTGGAAAAATTCAACATTGATAGTTACATTGTTTTAAAAAGTCAACATTGACTTGGTCAACGTTCGTTGCTCTTGCGATGAAAAAAATATCTATAAATATTTTGCAAATTAGAGATGTTGCGACAATATTGCTATAACAACGATGGTTTAGAAATGATATTTTCGTGTGGAAGAATGTCGCAGATTATTAGAGGTGGGAAAAAAAGTAAAGTGGGTGAAAAGGGTGATGGTAAATGTTATTTCCCTTGCCAAAAATGTTGCACTACATGTCCCGTAAGAATTTTAATAGCAACAGATACAAAACATTGTAGGAAATATGGGCACATTGATGGGGGATCAAATGAATATCCTCGCATGGTAATTAGCTATATATTCATTATCTGTTTTTATATTTTATATTTTATATAAAATTATATATATGTATATATATTGTTTGAATATTTGTTATACACACCAATTTTGCATGATTTTTTGTAATTATAAAGTTAGAGTTTACCTCTAACTTTAGAGTTTACCTTTAAAGTTAGAATATACCTCTAACTTTCTGCAAAATATTGCACCAAGTAGTACTAGTAGAAATGATGTTGTACAAGCTAAGGAATATGATCAAGCAAATGAGGATCTCATGGAAGAAGATGATGGGACAAATCGAATGATCTAAGATTTTTTTTCTCAACCGTATGAGGATGGGGATAGTGATAGTATTTATGATGAACCTCTATTAGAAATGGAAAATAAACTACTTTATGAAGGCTCAAGAGAAAATATTATCTCCGCTACATTGTTGCTAGTGAAGTTAAAGGTTATGAATAATTTGTCGAACACTTATATGACATAGATCCTAAGGTATGTAATATGTTTCATGTCATATAGATAAATGTTGACTTTTTTCTATTTGTTTTTAGTGCTAATTAATGTGTAAAATAAGCATGCAAATTTCACAATTAATATTCTTTACATTAACTAGTTATTTGTTATATTGTAGATTGTTAGGTGATTTTTTGTTACCATCGTCAAATATTTTACCTTGCACATATTGAGATTTGCATGCCATTATGAAAGACATTGGAATGGATTATCAAACTATAGATGCATATCCTAATGATAATATTATATATTATGGACAACATGATTCGAAAATAGAATGACCACAATGTCTTATCAATAGATATCGAATCGATCGAGTAACAAAAAGGGTGTCTCGAAAGGTTCTTCAACATATTCCCATAATTCCAAGTTTGCAGCGAGTTTTTAGGTGTGACAGAATAACACAATTTATGGATTACCATGCATGTAATAGAAGAGAATATGGTGTTCTTCAAATGTCTTCTGATGGTTATGCATTTAGGGAAATTGAGGAAAAATGGGAAGATTTCAAAGATGAACCTCGTAATGTTAGGCTTTCATTGGCAGCTAATGATGTTAATCCATTTAGAGATCTTAGGTTTATTTACTCAGTGTGGCCTATTTTTGTTATCAACAATAACATTCCTCCTTGGATGTCAATAAAGAGGGAGCACATAATGTTGACAATGATTGTTCGAGGTATTTGTTTACATTAATTTTTTTAATTTAACATTTTAATTTGTTTCAATTTTTGCATAATAGCTTTTGTTTATTTATTTAATTATATATATTACATGATATCATTCCTTTAGTAATTATGTGTAATTTCAAACAATTAGGTAAGTACTAGGTTAAATATATGAATGTATATGTTGAGCCTCTTATCAACGAGCTACTAAAGTTATGGGCTGGCATCACAATGTACGACATATGTAAACCAATCGGGGAGAATAAATTTAAATTCTATGGAATACTTTTATGGACAATTCATGATGCCCCTAGAATAACACATTTTTTTGGTATGTATAAGCATTCTAATATTTCTCTTTAATACTATACAATATTTTAATGTTATCATGGTGTATGTTTACTTTTTAAATAATCTCATCATATAATTGACATTAATCCATTTGTTGCATGTCTTCAAACAAAGGGTAAATTTGCATGTCTAGTTTGTGGCCCTAAGGTGAACTATTGTCATTCAAAAATTTTAGGAAAGATGGTGTTTGATTAGTATAGGCACCTTCTTCCTAAGAACCATAGGTATCGTACTACTGAAAAACATCTTTTCAATGGGAAAGAAGAGATTGGTTTAAAACCACAAAGAATGACACCTTGCCTATGGAGGTTGGAATATAATAGAAATCGTCAAGGTACTCAATTTCATAATGTATCGTAGATCGTGTAATGTTTTGAATGTTTATTTTAATCATTGAATTTATTTTACCATATTTGATAATTATTTTTGTCACATAATGTTGACAATGATCTTTCCACGTATTTGTTTACATTAATTTTTTGAATGTAACATTTTCATTTGTTTCATTTTTTTCATAATATATTTTGTTTATTTATTTAATTATATATACATATAATGGTTAGAGTAATTATGTGTAATTTCAAACAATTAGGTAAGTACCAAGTTAAATATATGAATGTATATATCGAGCCTCTTATCGATGAGATACTAAAGTTATGGGATGACATCACTATGTATGACATCTGTAAACCAATCGGGGAGAAGAAATTTAAATTCCGTGGAATATTTTTATGGACAATTCATGATGCCCCAGGACTAACACATTTTTTTTCTATGTAACATTCTATTTCTCTTTAATACTATATTTGTTTTAAATATATCATGCTGCATATTTAATTTTTAAATAATCTCATTGTATAATTGACATTAATTTATCTGTTGTAGGTCTTCAAACAAAGAGTAATTTTGCATGTCTAGTTTGTGGTCCTAATATGAAGTATCATCATTCAAAAAGTTTAGGAAAGGTGGTGTTTGATGAGTATAGGAACCTCCTCCCTAAGCACCATAGGTACCGTACTACTAGAAAACATCTTTTCAATGGGAAAGAAGAGATTGGTTTAAAACCACGAAGAATGACACCTCACTTATGGAGGTTGGAGTATAATAGAAATCGTCAAGGTACACAATTTATTTATGTATCGTATATGTAATGTTTTGAATTTTTGTTTTAATCATTGAATTTATTTTATCGTATTTGATGATTATCGTTGTGATTTCTTTTATGGTTCATGAAGGCTGCCATCATGAAGGTATTAATAATGGGCTTCCATGAGGAATGAAATGTTATCCCACTCAATTCATGAGGTTTCCCTACTATGAGGAGATAAACATATCTCATTTGTTTGATACTATGCATATCGGGAAGAATGTGACATAAATGTTATGGAAAATCATAGATTGTAGGAGGGATAAAGAAAAAATTGTACTAACATTTAGGAAGCCAATCATGCAATGAGAAGTGTGATCCAATCAAATAGAGGTGGAGACTGAAATAACCTTCCATGGTTATTAACATAGCAACAAATAAATGATGTAAAAGAGGTCATTCAAAGAATTAAATTTCCCTCAGCTTTTGCTTCAAACATAAATAATATATTAATGAATAAAGGTGAATTTGGTGGGGTAAAAACACATGATTGGCATACCTTCATTAAGGTAAAATGTTGGTATACATATTTATATATTGGCCTTATACATAGTTTTAGTGTTTTATTTTATTTTGTCAACTTTGGTCGAAACAAATAACGATTCATTTTTTTGTTACAATATGTTCTACCACTATCTCTCCCAAATGACTTTGACAACAACTTCAAAAAAGTTATATATGATATTGGAAAATACATGAGGTTGTTGGAAATACTAAGAGGGGGGAGGGGGGCGGGGGGTGAATCATTATTTCCATTTTTCAACAATTATCATTTACTTTGATATTTTTATTATTTACCACAATAGATCAACAATGGACTTGTAATTAAAATCAATTTTAAATATATAGTTAACATAAATTACAAGATTTTATAAATAAATAGTGAAGGACACCAATCCTTTTTAGAGAACCAATTCTAGGAGACACCAATACCCTTATTCATGGCACAAACCCTAGGAAGAAACAACTCCTTTATCTTTAGGGCACCAACCCTAGGAAGCACCAAGTCCCTTCTATTTAGGGAACCAACCCTAGGAAGCACCAACTCCCTTAACTTTAGGGCACCAAACCTAGGAAGAACCAACTCCCTTAGCTTTAGGGAACCAACCCTAGGAAGCACCAACTCCATTAATTTACACTTCACTTAGTAAAGGATATGAATCCTTCCGTGCTTCTCCCTTCCACCCTCACTTCATAAGAATCATCAATTCTTCTTCTTGGACTCTGCTTCTGTTTTGATCTTCTGATCTAGAATACAAAGACACTTTCTTCTCACCATTATTTCTCATTTATTTAATCTTCCAACTGGTGTGAGCTATGAAGGATTGTGTCCCTCTGTTTGGACCATCACATCTCTTCATTTAAATTAACAATAATCTGTATTATTATTCAAACATTATTGTGAAGGTTTTTAATTTAGTGAGAGTGATTTTCATAAATCGATCACAGATATGGATTGATTTCATTTTTTAACTCAATTCCATGTCTCTTCAAATATTACAGGAATCAAATTCTATAGAGGCACTTCCTTCAAACCATTTACATGTGACCATATGTGCAAAACCACAAGCTTATTATTTTAAGATATTTTCTCAACTTATGTGTTCATAACCCATTATCGAGGGTTGAAAACTTGTCCTCTGGATTTCATCCTTTGGGATAATTATCTCTTACAATCATCCAATCTTTCGAAGTTTGACCTTCCTGATGTGGTTACTTGTCACAAGGATTGATACAATGGTTACCATGATTCCTGGAACCAAATCAATGGTCTATCTTTGATCCTTACACTATCCTTCCACTGCTTAATTTAGTGGTTATGAATTAATCAAATATTGAGATGGATGACCATTATTTACTTCAGAACTTCATCCTTCGGGACTTCCAACTTCTGCAATATTTCAACCTTCCGGAGTATATTTTGTCGAAGTAAATCAGATGGTCAATATTTGTTCTTCCATTATATGGACGATCTTGGCTTGTCCATAGGGTTGAAACAAATCGATGGCCATGAATTAATATTTAGTTGAGTGGACGGTTCTTGTTTACTTTGGTACTTCGATGCTTCAGAATTCATGTCTTTGCAGTAATTCAACTCTTCCAGAGAAAATTCCGTCGAAGTTATTATCAACACTTCCCTGCTCTGATCGATTTTCATAAGTCCAGGAGATAGGACCTTGGGCTTAGGCACAAAGTATATTATCTCTTTGGGTATTCAACTATTTGTGACTCCGAGGCTATGGGCTACTCGAACTCTGAGAAGTTCAATCCCTCCAGAGTGTTTACCTACCGAATAAGTCATAATACAACAATGAGTGCTTGTTGTCGGTTAGCATCTCATGCTTACTCTATCCTTCCACTACGTTTTATGTAATGGTCATGTGAGAACCTAAAGGATCTTAGATCAATGACCAACATTAGTTCATGACTTTGTTCTTCAACGCTTCGGGCAACTGCTGGTGGTAGACATTGGTTTCCATCGAAGAAAATACTCCCGGAGTGACGTAACTTGCTGACGTCACTACTGACTTGGCACTGCTGACGTCACTACTGACTTGGCACTGGTTGAGTGGATGTCATGTGTCAATTAGATTATTGACTTACGTATACCTAAAATGGAAACTAGACCTTAACACTTGTCATCATCTGATTGTGCCACGTGTCCTTGTTGACATGGATCTCCTGATGTGTCACATGTCCTCCTCCTGGATATAACAGTCTTACTTGAAACTAGCATGGGGATCTACGATCAAGGATGATTGTGGAGTCCCAAATAGCATGATGTTTAAATCCATCATCAAGTTTCGCAATGGAAATTTCTCGTTGGTAGTGGAACCGATGCCAACCGTTGATCTATTTGTAGGTGATGATCGATGTTTTGTGTGGATTACGAAATCAAAACTTGTGTGATCGTTACTAAAACCTTTGATCCCACAATGGATCCCTATCGTTGATCTACCCTTAATGAGATCTGATGGTAAGGACTTAATCGGATGTTGACCTGACAGTCCTCCTCTGCAACTCCCATATCTGACGACTATTATATTTCACTCTAGATCAATGTTTGTCAGGATTTCCCTAGTCTTCCTCTAATCTGACAATTGTCATATGTTCATGACTTCTAGACTTCAGAGCTTCAAAGGTCTAGGTAGTTGTTGCTCCAATTCCTACCATAGTTTTTTCAGCACCAAAGTGGTCAACATGGAAGTTCTTATGCTATCCTTCCACTTGGATTCATCCAACAAATGTGATCATTTATAGATCAATGGTCCAGATTCATTTCAGCATTCGATAATTTGGCTATTCGGGATATCGGGCCTTTATCCTTGCTTATCCTATCCTTCCACTTTACTTGATTAGATGGTCAATATTTGATCTGAAGTTTCTCCCTAATCTTAAGTGGACATAATTCCTCCTTGATTCTTTTGGAGTTTTACTGTGTGGACTTCAATCCTGATAGTTTTTCTGCGATGCACTTTTCATTCTTAGTTTTGATTAATGTTCTTCTATAACTTGTTTTTCATCAATGACAGTTCATCATAACAACTCATCATCACATCACGATGACATTGATTGTTGACATCAATGAAAATATGTCCAACAATATCCCCTTTTTTCATTGATGGAAACACATCAAATTCATAAAAAAACTCCCCTTTTGATGATGCTTCTCTCCTCTTAAGTTACTCTCCCCCTTTGAAATCAATGGAAAATGGTTTCTCCTCCTATGATTAATCTCTATTTTTCTTAACTGAATGACTCCCCCTATCAATGTTCTCTCTCTGCCTCTGACTTCTCTCCCTGACAAGGTATCTCCCCCTGTCATCTCTATAAGATGCCATGTATACCACTATATACAACATATTGTTGTTGTTGTAGATACTACTTCCCTACTAGAATGTTGTGCAACTGTAGCTCATACTTATCAAATGATCCTTGGACCTATCCATTATTTCTCTTTTGTACAATGCTTCTAAATTCATCTGAGAGACTTTTATACTTTGCTTTCCACATGAATCAACTTGTCGATAGAGTTCAATATATCCAGCTAGAATTGATCTAGTTATCCATCCAACTCAAACACACATCAACCAACCAATACATCTTTATATTTTCTTCGTCATTGTCCCGGTCACTTTCTCAGTACCTACTACAACCTCTGTCATAATCATTGTTCCTGAATATTTATCTTCGAGTATTTTCCCTTCATTTTCAGACTTGTACCCAACATGTCTTCATCATTACCTCATTTTTGTAGTACTACCATCACATAAACCATAACACAAAATTTTCTTACACTTCGATATCCTCCTTACCCATCTTCTCACAAATGAAACAAGCATATTTGTATTTATACTTTTCCAGTCACTCCATTTCTTTCCCGCATACTAACTTCCATTTAGGGTTTGTCTAGTTATAACCACTTTGGGACCAATGCATGACCATATCACATAACTTTACCGAGAGAATACATAACCTACATTATTTCTGGGAAGATGAAGACTTGCAACAAACCATGTCAAAACCTGCATAGAGTTATACCATCAAACCATGATGTTTTCTATGATCCTAGTTATCTATTCATTTTTTTGTTCTTCAATACTCATAGGAGTATCAACAGGAACAATTTTTAAGTCTTCCCTAATTTCTCCCCTTCTTTGTTTCTAAATAATTTTTTTTTTGGAGTTTCAGTGGATCACTAAAATAACATTGGAAAACTTCTGAGATCATCATCTCTCAATTCTTCTGGTTGTTCTACTATTGAAGATTCATCATCATAGTCACTATTTTTTGCACCCGAAGCTTCTTTATCCTTGTTTTGATAATTTTCCTTTTTTATTTTCCATTTGTTGGGTAATGGATAATCTACTTGTATGACATTATCAAGTTCTAGAATTGTGTCATATTTTTCTTTAGGATTTTTCTTGTCTTGAGCTTGATCTACTTTATATGCATAGCTTTGATTATTATATTTATTATTAGAAGTTTTACCCACCATTCTCCTATTATTAACTTCATCAATTTCAGGAGCAATATATTCATCATATTTCTTTCTTTGTACTTCAATTTTTCTTTTCCATATATTCTTATTCTGTTTGTTAGGATTTCCTATATTTAAGGATTGCATTGGTAATCTACATTCTCTGGTTTTATGACCATAGTTTTTGCATTTTTGACATTCAATATTGAAGTTTTGCAAAGGATAAAATGAGTTATAGTTTCTCTTCTCTGTGTTGTACTTAGTGTTCTTATATCTTTGGACATTTGTACGATTGTATTGTCCATAAGATTTGAAGTGTATTGTCTTATGTCCAAAATTATTACAAGAGTAACAATATCCAATAAATAGATATTTATTAGGGGGATTTGCTCTAGTGATTGTATTTTTCTTGTCATCTTTTATTCTAGTAGGGAGTGTTGATTTCTGTTTATGTGGAATAGTTTTCAATGGTATCATTTCTTCCTTATGATCTTCTCTTATTAAGGATATTTTTATGGCATTTGTGTAACTGATTGGCCTTTTGGCTGATCCTTGTGATGTAATGGTTGAGTCTTGGGTGTATCCCAAACCAGTCTTGTTGTTTGGTGACCTCTGACTACTGAGAATTTCATCCAATATATTTGAACTATTTTCAAATTTTAATACCTTCTTTTCTTTCTCAAGTTCACCTTTTAGTAGCTTAATCTCAGCTTCTAGTTTCTCACATACTTGTTTTTTATTACTAAGTTGTTTTAAAATGACTTTTTCAACTTTATTAGCTTCAAGGAGCTGGGATTTTAAATCACGAATGATACGTTTTGATTATGTGATAGCTCTTAATGCATCTATTTCTTTTGATTGATGTGATTCTTCAAATTCTTGAAGTTGTTCCCTAAGTAGTTTGTTCTTATTTTTATTCTTTCTTAGTTCCTCCAGAGAACTAGTCAGTTATGCTTCTAGGTTCACTTCTCCTTAAAATTCAGAGTTTTCTTCATCATATACATTGTTATTTTGAGTGTTCATTCCCATAAATAGAAGCTCTGAATATTCATCTTCACTCATGTCTAAAGAGTTGATGTCTTCTTTAGAGTAGAAGTTTTTCTTTTTCTTATAAAATTTCTTCTTGTATTGGTTTTTCTAGTTGTGAACTTCTTCATCATTTTCCTCCTGCTTGGGATAAGGACATTTGTTAGCAAAATGTCCAATTCTGCCACAGTTGAAACATTTGAAAGGTAACTTTCCTTTATATTTTCCAAATCCTTTTTGGAGTTTCTTTATAAAGTTGGCCTCTTCTATATTAGATATGTTTGACTAATCTTGATGATACATATGTTCTTGTTTCTTCTTTTCTTTAGATGCCTTAAAGGTTGTTTCATATTTTGATGTTTTATCATTCCATGTTCTCATTTCATATGTTGTAAAAATTCCATGAAGCCGATCAACTGTGAGTGTGTCAAGATCAGGTCTATCTTCAATTGTAGAAATCTTGGCATCATATCTCATAGGTAATTACCTTAGTATATTTTTCACAATAGGTTTATCTGTAATTTCTTCTCATGGTGCTTTGATTTAATTAACCACTTCATCTACCCTATGAAAGTATTCAACAATGTTCTCTTATTCTTTCATTTTCAGATTTTCAAATTGAGTTCTATAGGTCTGTAGTTTGGCTTCCATGACTTTTCTATCTCCTTCATATACAACCTCCAATTTGTCCTAGATTTATTTGGCCAACTTATAATTCATAACCTTCACACATATAGAATTTTTTAACCCTCCTAGAATTGCATTAACTTCTTTTGAGTTGTCATTGCAGATTTTCTTTCCTGCAGCATTTATCGGTGGAGTAGTTGGTCCAATGTAACTATCTACAACAGATTTCCAAATTTCAAAACCAAGAGCCAACATGAAGCTTTTAATTATTATTTTCCATAGAGAATAGCCAACTCCATTGAAAAATGGTGCTTTGTTGTTAGAAATTCCCTCTTGTTGATCCATCTTTAGGATCTACCTTCTAGTTGTTAGATTGTGTTGAAGTGTTAAGAACCAAATATCAAGATAGCATAGAAAAACCTCAGAATAAGTACTCAACGCCTTGAAAAAGATATAATTTCAGATAATAAGCCTCTTCGAGGGGGGGGATCTCCTTATACACCACATAAATTTCCCAATACGAGATGATTCCAAATGAAAATGTCTCCTTGGTATATATAGGAGACTAGGAGGTACAATTACAACTAATGGACCCAAGCCGACATAAATAAAATAACATTAATAATGTAATATGCCCCAATTAATGGGTAATGTGCCACTATTTAGGGCTTAACATGCCCCTCCCCTTGAGACAAGTTTTTTTTGCAAAGCTTGGGTAATTTCATATGCTTCTGTATAAAACAATCATCTTTTCAAGTGGAATCTTCAACAGGTAGTTTCCTCCACTTAATGGGATACTCTGAAATGGATCTATTCCTCAACTGGAAAATTCTTTTGTTAGTGATGGCTTCAGGATCCAATATGGTTTTTCCTTCCTCGTCAAGTTTTGGAAATACAGATTGAACTAGGATCTTGTCACCTATAACCTTATTTA
>CBVK0102525786.1:0-24837 GCA_900067695.1 Picea abies | reverse complement strand
TGGAAGAGACAAGATATGGATCACAGTAATAAAATTATATCATTTTCATTTGATTTAGATAGCTAAAGTAATCATAAACCATAAGCAAAGTGATATACAAAACATGAAACAAATGTTGATATATTGAGAAGCTAAAGCTGTGACAAAACATCAATTCTGCTCTAGTCTGTATCAGAACTCAATATCCTTGTTCTCCCACGAATGAGGATGATGATTATTACAAAAAATCATAAGTATTTATAAGTCTCTTCACAAGGTAAAACTTCCTTGTGGATAATATAAAAATGTATTACATAATCAGGGAAAAATCCCCAAAATCTTCTAAACTAAGAAAATAAAATGCAAGTGAAATCTTTGAAACATCCCCTAACTGTTCATCATATCTACTGCCAATTCGAATTTACCTGCAATAGAACACAAATATCCAATTAGAAAGATATTTCATTAGAAAACAATAAAAATTTTATTCCACAGACTTAGCTACAGAATCTTATGATTCTGTAGCTAGTAAAAAATAGCATACAAGACCAGATAGCAATCAAATGAAATCAAATCTAGTCATCTTTTATTAATCATCAAAAAATGAATTACCAATGATTCAAGTGAAACTATCATTCAAATTAAACAATATCAAAATGAATACAATCGAAACAGAGTAAAGAATGCTCTATTTTCAATTACCATAAAACATGGTCAAATCTTGACAGGCATGTTTCGTATCAAACAAAATTAAGCAGTGAATCAAATCGTATAATGATACAATGTAATCGTAATCCATATAACCATAATCGAACAGAATCGTAATCATATAAGATATGATATGCCACAACATAATTATAATCGATACAATTGAACAAAAAATAGATTTGTTATAGCTGTAACAATATACATAAAGTTCATGTCATTTCAATCAAATACCGATATGGAAAGGCTCTTACGATACAGTCAAAATGAAGAGTGCATAATAGTATTAACCATTTTTTCCATAGATTTAGATTGTTGGGCGTTACACAGTCAAAATTCAATAGCATTGATAACCATAAGCTGGGTAGCAATCAAATAAAATCGGCTTTGAATCAAATATAGAACAACTCGTTATCCTGGGTGTGATCATTTCTATTTTACAAATCCATTCGTAACCGAATATCCATTGTCATTTCCATTCAAAAGAGAACAGGGTCGATGGGTCACAATGAATTGACTGGCTAGGACTTGCATGACTATTACGATTTGTATCAATTCACGATTTGGGTAAATATAAAACAAAACCTTTTTTAAACATAATCCAAACCGCATTCGAGCTGGTCAAAGTCATATCTAAACAAAATTGTAACAGATAACCATTGTTTACCCATTATGTGCATCATAACAAATTCGGATCAAAACATAGATCGCGTTTCAAAATTTGAAATGCAAAACAGTTTGTGTCTAGAATAGATACAACAGGACATTCAATCACAACCAATTTAAAACAATCAAATCCACATAGGATCAAATCAAAACTAAAACGATAACGAAATTTGATTTATCAAAATGAAATTATATACAACAATGTATGCTTATGTGTCACAACCAATCCACACTGTAAACAGAGCTTATGAATGTGTCACATATAAACAGGGGACAATCATACCAGCGAGGTTGCTCGGGCTATGTCAATTTCGAATCGACAATTGCTGTAGCCGACTCGATGTTCTTGAATAGAATTGAACCTGTTGTTCGTTGTCTCTTGTCAGTGGGTTGCACCTTCGCATTGTGACTGGTGAGTTTTTCCACTTGATATTCCAGAGCATGAATTCTGGATTGCAACATCGGCACATCTAAGTAGTATCTTTCCAACCATAAGCCACACTAATCGCATGGCAGAGCAGTTGGTAGAGCAGAACAGGGTTTCGACGAGTCACCGAGGGTTCCACGAGGCATTTCAATGCCTGGGAAATTGGGATCATCCTGCAAACAAGGTGGTAGGTTTTTGACAAAGTCATATGAGGGTTTGTTACTCAGACCTTTAGAATAGGGATACTCGCTTGCTAGGTAGCGTTCAATCTCTGAATCAGAATCTTCACTGACCATGATAGGCTTAGGATTAACAGGAATTTTGGGTTTATTCCTCGCCATGCGAGAGATTAACCGAGCGTTTTTCTTGCCTTTAGAATTTGCACCAGTTTTAGCTTTAGGCTTTTTGGCTACGGGTTTAGGAATTTCAACCTGTTTGGTCACATACATGGGCAAGTTCATGGGTGAGTCGGGTAGTGGTTTGGGTAGTAGAACGTTGTAAGGCATAGGGGGGATAGGCTTGCTTTTGCTCACCATAGGTTTGTCAACCTGTGGCGGGCTTGAGTCCTCAAAGCTATTTCGACTGAATAAATCACTCCAACACTCACGACGTAACCCCAACTCATCATTTTAATTAACCCAAAATGGAAGAGGCTGGTATCGGCCTGGTTTCGTTTATACCTTTTGGACATTTTAAACAAACTCCTATGCAAGTAGTGAGGCATGTTAAGTTCAAAACCCATGAACACCATAAGTAGCCGAAGGTGATACATGAAAATGAAACCATACCTTCCCTCGCAGGTGATGAATTTATTGATTACCATTAGCAAGTCATGCCAGCGTTGCTTCAGCATGTTTGCGGGCAAACCCTTATCACAAGAATTAACCTTTCGTGACTGGAAGAGCAATGTCCACGGGACATCTTCCAGCTTGCAATTTTTCGACCACTTCTATCCAGTAGCAGGCAGACTCGTAGCCAAACTAAGAAATTTCTCATTAATTTCCAGCTGCACATCCCCAACCTTGGCTTGGCAGCCATCGAAAGTTAACGCAAATTGCCGAGCCACACCAGGGTTAAAGCCATCAAACCTTCGGATGAACGGGAGCCATCTGAATTCTTCCAAGTCGTTGTAAGCACCATCGAACACTAAAAGTGCCTAGTTTCCATTGGGCTCAGCCCTTACGACCAGAGCCATGGCGCGGGCATTATGGTAGGGTTTGGATCAAACACGCAGGAGAATAATCGATAGGGCTAACAACTGCAAGCGCTAAACGAGGAGGCAAATCAATATGCGCGTGTGAAGGTGGTGGGTTAGTTCACCGCCATGCAAAACATTAATGGCACAGTACCATCCCTATTCAATCAATCATAACCAACATTAACATTAATCGGCCAACCCAAGGTTTAAACGGTGGACAATTATATCAATGTGCCAATGTATAGTTTGAAACCACAATCGTTCAACGTAAAAACAAACCCATAGTTTAAATACGCGACCCATAGTTTAAATACGCGTCTGTAATAATTCAAAGCAATGTCATTGCAAAATCCAAAAGTTTTAATCAAAGCGCCTATATAAAATCTCAAACATTGCCATTCAACATGAAATAAAACTCATGCGCTTGTTACATAATCCAATGTCTTGATCAAAGTTTTTCAAAGCAAGGTGACAATAGACAAAATCGATTAAGCCAAAAGATTTAAAATCCTAAGGATCACATTATATAAAAATCTTTAATCCACCATGACCCTTATATAATCAAGTATAAATCATAAATTTGCATGCTCAAAGCCTTATCAATTAAATCAAAGCCAAGTTGCACGATGAGAGCGATAATAGGCAAATGGACATAGTTTTGAAAATAAACCAAAGGTAAGTACCAATTAGCATATCAATGAGCAGATCATGACAATACACATAACGATGGAGGATTTTTCATGCTTTCAGTCGTGAAAAAATAAATCGAAACCAATTTCAAATGTCGCATGAAATAAAAATGTTTTCTGTTTGCAATATGCGATAGAAATTTGAAGTTCAAGAGACAAAGGTGTAGGCAGCTTTAAGGGAAAATAAAAAAAATTTAATTGGCTGCCAACACAAACCCTTTAACCAAATTTTCTCCTTTCAAGCATGTGAATCAACTATATATTATGTCTCTATAGTGGATAAAGAAATAATGTTTTGAAGCTTTGACATCCTACTAATAGGTCCTCCAGCAAAAGTAAATACATATCCTGAAGTGGATCTTCTTGTGTCCAAGTCACCTGCAAAATATGAATCGACATAACCAAAGACTAAATCGTTGCAACCACTGTAGGTGATACAATAATTACTTGTGCCCCTAAGATTTTGAAGCACTCATTTCACTATTTCCCAATGCTCTTTACCTGGATTCTCCATGTATCTACTGGAAACACCAACTGCATGTGAAATATCTGGCCTAGTAATTACCATCACATACATCAAACTTCCTACTGCATTAGCATATGAGACATGAGACATATACTCATTTTCTTCATCATTACTAGGACATAAACTTGAAGAAAGCTTGAAATTGGAATCCAAAAGGGATTTTTACTGGTTTCACATTATTTTTTCTTAACCTTATAAGTATTTTCTCCACATAGTTCTATTGTGATAATCACAACTTACCATTTGTCCTATCTCTGTGTATCTCCATTCCCAAGATTTTCTTTTTCTACTCCTAGATCCTTCATATCGAATCTCATAGCCAATTGAGCCTTTAACTTGTTAATTTCAACCATACTTTTGCTTTCTACAAGCATATTGTCAACATATAACACCAAAATAATGAATATTCTATTTTCCAACTTTTTAAAGTAAACATAATGATCATACCCACTTCTTGTAATATTTTGGCTCACCGTGTAAGAATCAAACTTCTTGTACCATTTCCTGGGAGACTGCTTCAGGCCATACAATGAATTCTTGAGTTTGCAAACAAACATTTTATCGTGATCCCGGAAAAACCCTTTTGGTTGTTCCATATATATTTCCTCATTCAAATATCCATGTAAAAATGTTCTTTTGACATCTAGTTTCTCTAACTCAAGATCAAGTAAAGAAACTAGTTCTAACACAACACGAATTGAAACAAGCTTAACAACTAGTGAACAAATTTCATGGAAATCAATACATTCCTTTTGACAATACCCTTTTGGCACCTGTCTTAATTTATACCTCTCAACTTTATCATCAACACCCTTTTTCAGTTTGTAGACCCACTTGCAACCTACAACCTTTCTTTCCTTCAAGAGTTATACTAGGTCCCATGTTTTATTCTTTTCCAAGGCATCCATTTCTTGTTTCATTGATACTTTCCATTTAGCACTTTCAGATACCTTCATTGCTCCATGATAAAAACTAGGTTCTGTATCATTATAAATCAAAGCTACAGATGAAATATAATTTCCATACCTTATAGGAGGATTCCGGACCCGTGGAGATCTCTTTAGAGATGATTGTGGCATATCCACATTTTCTTGGTTATTTTTTGCATCCCCATCTTGAACTTCTACATGAGATTATTCATGAACATATTCATGCTCCTCCTCTCCCATAGGTGATCAAGTCTCCAACTAACTTTGATGAGTTCGTTGTACCTCTGCATGTTTCATTTCAACATCTAGCACATCTGATTTTATGAGTGAAAATTCATCAAATATAACATCTCTTTAAATGATGATTTTGTGGGCAGTAGTATCTCAAAATCTATATCCCTTAACTTGATCACCATACCCAACAAATATAAGAATTTTTTATTTTGGATCTAACCTAGAACATTGATCCTTGGGAATAAGAGCATAGGTTTCACAACCAAATATTTTAAGATTTGAATAATCATACGGGTTACCTGTCCATACCTCTTATGGAATCTTATTATCTATTGTGGGTGATGGTAATTGATGCAGGAGCATCACAAGGGCGTGCCAGCATAGCCAGTAGTGAGACACCGCGGAGATAAGAGACAGCTGGAAAAGCACAGAGCACATTTTTTTAAAATGTTTTGAAATATTAATGAAGTCATTAAGTGGAGGAATGCTTGTATTATTGAAAAAGGAACTTGAGCGATCCCCTCTCGTCCATAGTAGATAGGAGCCTCTATGTGTAATGAATGTAGGTAGATAGAATTTAATGTTTAGATTAGATAGATTTAGGAGAAGAGGGAAACGAGATATAGGCACCCTCATTGTATAGTTGTAAGATTATTATGTCAATAGAGCATAGAGCATAGAGAAGAGAGCAGAGAGCTGTAGTTGAGAAAACCCATGTACAGAGATTTGAATTAATAGAAAGAGCTTCGATTCAAATTCATGGTGTAGTATTTGTTCTCTGTGTATGCATGTTGAATGTTATGCTCATGGATGTTTACTTTCTATTATACATTTGCTTTATATGCTATGTATATGATTTCATGATTTGTGTTTGAAGTCTGAGAGAGAGTAAGGAACGAGTTTCAATTGTTTCTCTGCTTGAGTGAGTAAAATTCCTGCAAGGAGTGCAGTGAAGTTTGTCCACAAGGAGTGCGTTGACAGAAGTTAGAGTTCATCTCTAAAATCTCAGGAGGGATAAACAACTGTTCTCATTCTCGTAGAAGTGCAAGTTGAGAACATGAGCCGTGCAAGGTGTGTGTAGACCGAGTAAAGTCTCAGAGTTTACAAACCTGAGAAATTGTTGAAGGACTACTGCTGCAGGGAGTGCGCAGAGTCGAAGGACTTCAATTCTTTGAATTAATTGAAAGATTCACCACAAGGAGTGTGTGCAGGAGTCTTCTTTAAGACTCATAGTTGGAGAAAGATCAGGAGGGATAGGGTCTTTGCAGTTGTTGAAGAAAAGAACAGAAGGTTGGTTCCTTGAGGTGTTGAAAGGAGGCGTAGCAAGTTTGTGTTGCAGACGGGTAAGTTTCATGGATAAATACTGGGTTAAATTCACAGGAATTGTCCAGGAAGAAATGGATGGCTGGAATTCTTTGAGAAGAATTTACGAAGTCATAAGAGCCGTTACATATTGCAGAGGAGTAGGAACGTTATGATGAGATTTCCTCAAGCGTAAGCTCAGAAGAAATCAGGGCCATAGGATCCAAGTTAGCTAGGGCCGTTGGATCACTCATGAAATCTCATTTTGAGGGTTCGTGAGTTGAAGAACCAAAAGCCTAGTAGCAAGATTCGTGAAGTCACGAGTAGCGAAGTGGTGAGTGGATCAGAGCCATCCATCCGGGGAGGACAGGTGGCAGAGATCTAGAGATCTCGCGAACTTGAAGGTTCGCAAGGTGAGAGCCCAAGGTTAGGTAATCTAGGTTGCAAAAGGCGAAGTCGTGAGAATATCGGGACCGTCCAACTGAGAGTGGACAGGTGGCAGAGATCTAGGGATCTCGCGAACTCGGAGGTTCACAAGGTGAGAGCCCAAGAGTTGGGTGCTCCAAGACGCGAAGTGGCGAAGTGCGAAGTGGAGCGTAAGGAACACGTGGTAGAATCGGAAGGTGGGCCCATAGAATAGATAGGCGGACACATGTTGTACATTTAAGAGAGTCAACACCCCGTTGACTTTTCATGTCTCGGGTGTTCATAAGATAAGGGGAAGAAAGTCCAACCTTTCGACATGCGAAGTGGAGAAAGGTGAGAAGCGTTGGTGGGAAGCCTAGCCTGTGGTCACGTGCGGAGGGTGATGACAACAGAGAGCCACGCGTTGTTCATTGAAGGGAGTCAACACCCCATTGACTTTTCGTGTCTCAGGTGTTCATAAGATAAGGGGACGAAAGTCCAACCTTTGAACTCACGAAGTGGCGAGAAGGGAGAAGCACTAGTGTTAAGCCTAGCTGGTGGTCATGCGTGGAGGGCACTAACAAGGGAAGGAATTATACCCGTCTCGCGATCTCAGATATCGCGGGATTGGACACGAAGAGTCGAGAGTCTTGACTCACAAACTCATGAGAGGCGAGTTGTGACAAGCGCCTATCAGTTTAGGCCTTGGTCATAGCCGGTGGTCACGTGGAGAAGGGGGAGCTTGCACCTAGTGCCATTCGCGCCAAGGAAGCTTCCGAAAGGACCTGTGGATCAAAAGAAAGAAGATTCAAGAAGGGAATTGAAAGAGCTGATCTGGCTCAAAGAGAAAAGAAGAACGATCCTGTAAGTGGATCCTCAACCTGAGGGCCGAGTTGGTCTGCACCAGTAATCAATATACCAGATAACATGTTGTAAAAATTTCTTATGTACACAATTCTTGTTGAAACTTGGCATTACTAAGGATGTTCCTTACTCTCTCTAGAAGAGTCTTATTCATGCGTTCAACAACACCATTTTTCTTAGGAGTATAAACCATGGTTTTACGCCTTTCGATCCCAGCTTCCTTACAACAATTTTCAAATTCCAAGGATGTAAACTCACCTCCATTATCTGTTCTCAAACATTTGATTATGTTGCTAGTTATATTTTCTACCAAATCTCTAAATTGTTTAAAAACATTAAATACATCAACTTTTGTTTTTAGTAAATATATCCACACCTTTCTAGATTACTCATTTATAAATGTTACAAAATATGATGATCCTCCAAAATAAAATTTACAACATAGTCCACAAACATCTGAATGGATATAATGAAGGATACCTTTACTAATATGTCTTCATGTTTTAAACATTTGTCTACAGTGTTTTCCATAAATACAATGCTTGCAGAATTAAAATTCATATATTTTAAGCTTGGAAGTAACTTATGGTCTATTAGTACCTTAATCCCTTCCTCCCTCATATGACCAAAATGTTGATGTCATAAACGAGTAGAGTCACTTTCACCTTCAAAGACTATTATTGCTTGATTTATTTCAGTACTTCCTTTAAGTTGATAAAGATTCATGATATTCTTAGCCTTCATAACTACTAATATTCCTTTGAACACCTTCAGTACTCCACCTTCAACTATGCATTTATGACCACCAGAATTTAGAACTCCCAAAGATATTAAGTTCTTTCCAAGTTTGGGTACAAGTCTCACATCTATTAACATTCTTATAGTACCATCATATATTTAAACCCGAATGCTACCAATCCCAACAATTTTACAAGAAATATCATTTCCCATTAAAACAACATTGCCATCAATAGATTGGTAAGTTGAGAACCAATTTCTATGAAGACACATATGAATGGATGCACCAGAGTCTAACAACCAATGGTGATGATGTTGTGAAACATTACAAATAGTTAATGACTCATCATTCATACCTAAACTTATTTCAGTTGAATTTGCTTCCTTTATGGAGTTCTCTTTGGATGCTTGTTGTATTTTCCAACAATCCTTCTTGAGATGCCCCGATTTTCCATGGTACCAACATTTTATCTTACTCTTCTTTCCTTTTAACTTAGATATTGATGTACCTCTTGGATTATTCCCTCTCTATTTAGATCGACCTCTAGCCACCATTGCTTCTAATGTTTAGGTTTCTTGACTGAATTTTCTCCTCATCTTCTCAATTAGCAAAAATCCCACAACAGTATCATAATCAAGGACATCTATCAATCTAAAGCTAACAAAGGTGAATAAATGATCCCAAGACTCAAGCAATAAAAGCAATAGTACAAATTTCCTGTCTCCATCTTCAAATTTTACATCCACACTAGTCAACTGACATGTAAGAGTATTGAAAGTATTTAAATGGTCAACAATTTTTGTACCTTATTTCATTTATAAACTGTATAACTTCCTTTTCAGGGAGATTATGTTCATTAAGGATTTCATCATACAAAGGATTTCCATCTTGCGCCATAAGCCTTTCGTTGTTACCTCTCCAACAATATTAAATAGAACATCATCTGCTAGACAAAGACAAATGATATTGAGATTTCTTTCATGCATATCTTCTCAATCCCCGTTAGACATATATGTGGGTTTCTTTGACCTACCCACAGAAGAAGATACTGCATCTTGAGCTTCCATAGCTAAAAGTTATTTGTCTCATTGAATTTCTCCACTTCAAACTTTGAATTCTGTATTTTTTCCATTAACACAACACCCAAAGTACTAAGACTTTTAATATGGAGGAATAATTATTTATTTCAAAGTTGAACCCCAAAATAAAAATATTAATTAAAAAACGTTTAAGCCCAAAAAATATTTAATATATCTTTTCCTCAAAACATTTTAAGAAAATAATCATCCACCTCAAATAATTTGATTAATTTGATAGGACATCCACCCAATTATTTACCAAGGAGATCCTCCATAGAATATAAATTGTGCATAATAAAACAAAATCCCTCTTTCATACATCTTTCTTTATGCATATACTTTGAGTTTTTTCCATACAAACTTCAGTTTAAATTAGTTTCTACAATTATCACTCCCATCCTCAAGGCATAGCTACGATGATGATCAACTATCACACCACTCACTAAGCATGAGGAGTGATAAGAACAGAGTTATCTCTTTTATCACACATTATGCACAACTCAGGGTGTGATGATCCCCGATTATCACCGCTCTTGAAACACACAGGGAGTGATAGGCCAAAAAAATCGCCATTTGCAACAAATTCGTCCTCTTCCAGTGTGCGACATAGGCAAATCGCCCTCATGCTAAATCTCGCCTATGACTCTCTTGAACTCACATAGATCCTCTCAGCTCACCTGCTATAAAACCACTTGTTGGGCAACGAAAGCATAAATGCAAACATATTTGATGGCAAACAAAAGAGAGACAACAACAATCACACAATGAACATAATGATTTACGTGGTAAAACCTTCAAAAGGGAAACATCCAAGGGACAATGATAATTGTTTATCTTATTGTTTAAAGGAGAATTACAATAGCCAAACACATGCTTACAACCATTCCTCACACTTATATTATTTATCTCTATGATCTTACATAGATACAAACATCTCTCATAGTTACAATTAATGTGCACCTATCCATATTCTATTTTAAGGTGATTTGTTACAATTGAAGAAAGAATAATAAAAGCCAAAAAATATGCCCAAGAGAAATTGATTTATACATTTCAACATTAATGGGGAGAATCACTTTTATAAAGAACATATGATAGTGCATTATCTTTAATTTAATAATTCAATATATATAAATAAAAAATATATAAGTGAATCAATATAAGTTATAATATTTACAATTATTGTATGATACATAATAATCATAAATGTTTATAAATATTATAATCTAATAATAGTAAATATTCATAAATATTATAATATTATATGATAAGTTTACTAACGATACTCAATAATGTTGACGAACAATGCAATTGAACTATATATAATGTCAATTATTGGAGATGACACTTCCAAAGGTGTCACCTTTTCAACTTGCAAGATAACATTAACCACTACATCTTATACAAAAGTTGTAATTATCTTTGGCAATATTTATTCTCGGCATGTATGGAATGGTGAACATAAATCAGTTAGGAGAATACCAACCGATATAGATTTATTAAACAAGTTCATCCCTATAAGACTAGACCCTCTATAACACTTTAGTCCCTACACAAAGACTATGTAATATAAAGCTTAAAAGTCATTGAAGACTAGTCATATCTTCAATAAAGCATCTAGAGTCTTCTAGAGGGTTTTTAATGATGAAGTTATTTATAAAATCTTCATATGCAAATTCGATTTTTATGGGTCATGGGAATATAAGGTTTAAATCATTAAAAGGTAGATATTCTTTTTTGGAATTCACATGAAAGAATGTTAACATATTGACAAATGGAACTAGCCTTCACTTAGAATTTTGTAAGTGAAGTAGCCTTCACTTAAAATATCTTAAGTGGAATAAAAAAAACCTTTTAAACCCTTGCTTAATGGGTGAAGTTTCTACATTCAAAAACGTAAAAGGAGAAAAGGGTATCTTATCACCTTTCAAATCTATACATTGTGTTGTAAGATCACATATTCTATCATGTATGACTGTTCATATAAAGGTGTAAGACAGCGTTTTTGTTGGTAAGGAAAATGCATGTTCTCTTTTTAAAAAACTTTCCAAAACATTTAAGCCATTTAATCCTTATGTGAGGTTTTCAAAAATTGTATAGCTGAAGTTGCATATATAGACTAATACTATTGTGCGATAGATTATTTAAAATGAATAGTTCATTTTTCAGGTTCTATGATGTAAATTCATCCAAACATATATTTGTTCAAATTTAACCCTTCAATTTTTAATAAATTTTTTTTAATGCAACATAATTATATATATTTATAGTGAAAAGGAAACATTTTTTAAATAGATATAATATCATAATTAATATATCATAAAATCCACCAATATCATTTATAAAATTAAATATCCATATTAATATTTTGTTTACTTTGTATTTTTTAATGTAAGATAATTATATTTATAGTTAAAAATAAACATTTCTTTAACCTTGTAATTATTATATAATAAAATTTACAAATATTATTTATAACATTCAATATTCATATTATTAAATATAAAGAATTTTAGTCATAACTTAAAATTTTATTCATATTATTAAATATAAAGAATTTTAGTCATAACATAAAATTTATGTTTTTACAGTGAAAAACAAATTGGATATAACGTTGTAATTAATATATAATAAAATTTACAAATATTATTTATAACATTAAATATTCATATTATTAAATATAAATAATTTTAGTTTAAAAAATTATTAAATATAAAGAATTTTAGTCATAACTTAAAATTTATGTTTTTACAGTGAAAAACAAATTGGATATAAAGTTGTAATTAATATATAATAAAATTTAGCCCCGTATGGGGTGACAGGTGGCGAAAGCGTGCCATATGGCTTAGAATTAAGCCGGGGTTTAAATGTTGGAGGCTGTCCATTTAACACCCGCATTACGGATGCAGGACAGCCATAACAGCTCTGCGATGGGAGGACTCCTCGAGCGAGCGAGCATTTACGAACTTGGCAAGCGTATTGTTAAAGGCGGTCATGGGGATTTGCGGCCGGATTATTGGTTTTTTCTTTCTCTGTCCTCGGTTCTGCTCTGCGTTTGGAAGCGTTGGTGTAGCTCCGCGGTCCCTGCGCACTGGTACACCATCCCTCAGTGGAGAATTGTCGCTAGTGCCTGCGTTCTCAATTGGCTTTCTCCTGTGTGTATCTCCGGGAGAGCGCTCTGCAATATGCCGAGGAAACGAGGTACGCCACGCCATGGCTCGACTTGGTACGCCCGCAAGGAGCAGCGACAGCGCAGAGAGCAACTCGAACGTGCTCTGGTCATGGCTACTTCTATGTTGAGACAGAAGGCTCAGGCCGAGGAGAAGGCTCTGCTCTCCACCATAGCCGAGAAGGAAATTGGTCGTAGCAGTCTGGACACCGTCAAATTGGAGGATAGCACCGAGCAATTGTACCCGGCTTGCATTGTAGAGGAGGACCTGACGCTGGAGGACCTGACGACAATGGAGGCGCCGAGCGATAGAGGGAGGTCTCGCAGTGGGGATGGCAAACACAATTTGAGTGTGGACGTCGATTTTCCTGGTTGCATTGTGGAAGAGGTTCCCTGGCAGGACATGGAGGCTACGTTTGATGCTGGAGGTGCGCCGGGAATGGAAGAAAGGAGCGGTGGGCAAGATGACGAGAAGCAAAGAACGCTCGACGAAGGTGGTGACATGCATGGCTTTCTCCTCCGCGAGGAGCACCTGTCCTTGGTGTTTGAGCTTCGAGGCCACATAGCTGACCTGGAGCATCATGCACTCATCATGGGCCAATGCCTGGTCGTGCTTCTCGATGCCTATTCTGGTGCTCCAGCTTGGTGAAAGTGTCCACTCTGTGCGCAGTCTTTCGCCATCCCGGCCGACTCGACGTGGAAGACAAATGAAGATGACAGGTCACCAATTACCTAGGCTTTTCATGTTCTGTGGTTTTTAGCTTTATGTTACTGTTTTCTTTAGACTTTAGGCACCTGTCCTGGTTTCCTTCGGGCAGGACAGGTGCTAATAGTTTATAGCTGTTTTTGCTATGTATCTATGCTGGTTTCCTGTTTCCAGCAGCATTTTGGATGACTCAGACTCTTGACCATGTACATTCCGATACAGATTTTTGATAATATATTATAGCAGGCTCCTCCCTTTTTTATTTAAAGATATATATATATATATATATATATATATATATATATATATATATATATATAATAAAATTTACAAATATTATTTATAACATTAAATATTCATATTATTAAATATAAATAATTTTAGTTTAATTTTTTAAAGATAAATTAAAATTTATGTTTTCTCGATAAAAATTGATGCTAGAAAATTTTAAGAATGGAAATTTAAAAAATTGATACTAGAAAATGTTAAGAATGGAAATTTATTTTCAAGTGTAAAAACCTTAGTGAATATTATTAATGTTTAATATGCAAAATACAAAATGTTTAGTGATACTTTTATAAAGATATTCAATTTTTCTGAAAATGTTTTATTGGTTATTTTAAGGTTAAATAATTTTATCCTATATAATTTTGGTGAATCCTTTTTAGAAAAAATGAAAATTGACAAATCTTCAAAACTAATATGAAAAAAAAACTTCAAAATTAAATTTAAAAACAAAAAATTGAAAATAAGAATGTGAATATGGATTTTTAAAAGGTGAATATTAAATGAATGTATATTTTAATCAATAAATGGCTTACATTATTTATTTCATAACTCTATTTTTAATTAAGGATGTAAAAAATATTTTAACAAATTATCAAAACAAAAAGAAAAGTAAATTGATATTAACAAAGTTGCAAATCAATATATAAAATTTTAATTAATTATTATTTTTTTTCAAAAACCTTTAATTAACAAATAATAATAATTAAAACATTGTTATTAACATAGTTGCAAATCAATATATGAAACTTTGATTAATAATTTTTTTTTTATTTTCAAAAATTTTCAATTAATTAATATATATTTTTATTATTTTCAAAAACCTTTAATTAATTAGCCAAATTATTAAAAGCAACCAATAATAAATTATAAATCCATTAATTAGTTTAAAATAAAATTTAAAAACAATAACAATTTATAAGACATACAAATTATTATATTTTTTTACAAATAAAAAAGACTAAGAAAATATATTATCATTCATATTATTTAAATTTAACATTCAAATATTATAGAATAATTCATAATCAAATAAAATCAATTATAAAATCATATAAACTTTTATTGATAATAAAAACATTACACATTTCTACACATAAAATATAATAATAATCACATTATTTAACATAGTTTGAGATCATTACAATATATAATTACTATTTAACATAGTTTCACATCATTTATCATACAAAATTATTTATATTCTTGATATAGTCTTGGTTATACTTGATTTAACAAATATATCTCACTCCTTGTTTTTATAATAAGTTTCTTCGTGGTTGTTTTATTTTGTATAGTTTGTAATCATATAATTATTTATTGTGTTCATAAAATTATAATAACCCGTAACTTCTCCCAAAATATATTCAAAAGTTTGAAGTAGACATATAGATTCCCGTTACTAACATATATCATTTCTTTTGTGTATTAATTTCTTCATGTTTGCTCAATTTCTTCATGTTTGCTCGAGTAAATATGGTCAAACTCATTCTTATATTGCTTTGATATCGATAGATTAAGTTAGAATATACGAAATCAATTTTGAAACAATTCTTAAGCACTCTTTCATATAAAATACATGCGTAAGAACATCAATGTTTGGGATTTTGAGTAATTATGGTTTTGTAAATGATATTTATGAATTATGTTTTAATTTTTTCATATTGAAAATAATGAGGTTAGTTTTCCTACAATTTTATAGTTGTAATTAAAGAAATACAACGCATTGTTTACTATTATTATTTTAAAGTGCAAAATTAATACCAATATTTTAATATATATTTTTAAGAATTTTTCAAACTTAAAAATTAATTATATATACATGTTTTATATAATAATTAATAGATAATTTATCTAATTAATATATTTTACATTTAATTGAATTTAACTAGAATAGATTCATCTTAATCTCGGATTTATCAAACATCTAGAGGGATTGAATCTCTAAAGGTGTAAACATTTAATCTTTTCTCAAGTTTTGCATTATAAAATTAAAGGAAATACACCCTCCTCTTAGAGGCAAGTCTTTCCCCCGTTGAAAGCACGACTATGACTAGATACCTAATGTATAAGAACGAGTTAAACAACATGGAAGATAAGAGGCTTCCTAAAATTGCTTCAAAATCTAGTCGTAATCTTCCTCGACTCAAGCTAGGATGGCATAAAGATGCCCAGTCTTGGCTAAGCTATTGGGGAAATATTAAAAATATTATTAAATCAAAATTTAAGGAGAAAGAGTTAGAGGAAAAAATGAAATTAAGGTATTGGAAGGATGTAATCAACCCTATCTAGAAGGTCGGAATTATTTCTTTGTTGTCACAAGTATAAAGAAAAAAAAAATCATTGCTAAGATAAGAACAAATTCTCACAAGCTCCATAGTGAAACTAGCATTGGTCAATTCCTAAAATGTCATGGGATGAAAAAGTATGTCACATATGTGACACTAAGAAGGTTGAAGATGAAAATAACTTTCTCTTAGATTGTCGAGCCTATATCTAGATTAGATCTCAATTTCAAAATATTTTTCACACTACCAACCTTCCTGACATTTTAACTCAACAAAACTATGGTGATCTTGGAAAGCTTATCTTAATGCTTTTCTAGCACAAAGAAAAAATTCTAAATAATTGTGTGTAATCCCTTACCCAATTCGATCTTAGTGGATGTTAATCATCATCGCCATCATTATGACCTTCCTAACCACTACATTGTTTTCATGATCTATTAACTGAAAATGGGAAAAATCAAAACAAAACAAATTCAATCATATATATATATATATGTAATTATATACCAAACTAAATTAATTATTACGACCTCCATATATTGAAAAAAAATAATTTGTATAAATATTATAATTATTATTTTTAATTAAGCCAACATAACACTTGACACTTTACACCTCAACATATCCCCATAATGTGTTGTAGAGCGCTTCTCAACATAATAAAAAAAATATAAAAAAAAATTGATATTGAAAATATTACAATACATATATTAATCCTTGATATCATACATAAATTAAAAAAAAAAAATCCACTTCCATTAATTGTCATACAAATGTTGATTTTGAATATTGTAGAACAATGCTTCATCCTAGGATGAATTCTTAAAAGATTTAGAAAAAAACAAAAAATCAATTTTTTTGTGTCACTCTCTTTCATATGATCGAGGATAATTATGTCAACATATGTAGTATTTTCAATGATATTACTAGATAATATTATAACCCACTTGATACTTGGCATTAAATGGTTGACTATGTTTACCAACTCCTTCTCCAACGAACTTTTGGGCATATCAATTCCTCTATGTATAGATGAAAGTGTCCCCTCTTTCTCATGTAGATTTTGGAAGCTATTGAAAAGAGTGTATTTTAATATCCATTTAGACTTAATGGGGAGTTGTCATTTGCATGTTACCAAGTAGATTTCTAATGTCTTGGTGCAGGTGGTTTAGGAGAAAAGGAACAAAAGCATGTATTCCTGCAATGGTGGATGGTGGATAGAAGTTTTGAATGTTATGTTTTTAATGCATGATTTGAATGTCTTCTTCTAACTGATATGTCCCATACAACTTTAGTGGATGAAATTTATTATATTATGTATAAAAAATTGTGTAGGCAAGTTTGAATTATAGGTATTGACACCAATGTTCTACAGGGTCATGTATGGACCATACCTGATTGGATTTAGTTTGTGGTGCTACTTACCTTGAGAAAATGTTGTTTCTATAGATGTAGTGACACTTTGTCACCTACTTGAAAGGGAGAAGGACTTTAGTGGTGATCTTGGACTGGCCTAGTGCATCCTTGAGACTATTGTATATAATACTTTACCCATTCTCAAATATTATAAAATCATTACACGAAGATGAGGCCTTATCTTTTTCTCATTACAAGTAAGATGACATTCTTGGAAACAATAAGATTGGTAGTTCATAAGGGGAAAATGGATAATATCCACAATAGACATTGAAATTTGATAACAAACACTTGTTGATTGTAGCTATGTTGCATGATATGAGGATACGTCTCTTGATTATTGTTATTATTATTATAATTTTGGAGGTATTGAAAAAGAGTTTGATTAACCACCCCAATTTAATAATATGTTTGGGGGTGGAAAGATATTGAAAATTGTAATTGGCAACCGAAAAATTCCATATTTCTTTTCAAAAATAGTTGAGATAATGAGAGCCCATTTTTGATAGAATGGTGCATGGAAGCGCAAATGTGTCCAAACCTACAAGAAGAATTTATCTGTAAACTATTGTGGATATTCCAATGGAAAATTAATCACAATTGATCTAATATAATACTAAAATATTTTCTTTGAAGGTTAATTTCCTTTAGATATCGGATTCTTTAATCACTACTTTTCTACTTACAATGTATGAAATAGTTGAAATGTGAAAAATAGAGAAAAAATTAATAATAATACACCATCCAAAAATAAGCACAAGATATAAACTGGGAAACACAATACGGGAAAAAACCCAACTAGAAGGTTAGGCTACTCTACTCTCTTTTCTTCAAGTGCAAGTACAAAGAAATAGACACTCTTTGTGGATTTACCTTTGACATTGTGGCCTATATGGTTTCTACAGAATCTCTCCTCCTCCATTGTGCTCTCAAAATATCACTCTTAGGTGTTATTCTCAACTATGGAACAAATACAATGCTAAATAATGGAACCTCTTCTTCTCCTAGTAGCTCAATATTTAACATAGCTTGATAGCCATCCAAGGGAAGTGTTTTGACTTCCTCAACCCTCATTTAGTGATAAGATATGGACCTTATAGAATCTTCTTAGAAGTAAAAATGTGGCTAGCCCCATATGTTTTTTATTAAGGGGCATTTTATGTGGCATCTACTCGTACCATGGTGGTCAACAAGGTAGGTCAACTTGTGGGAGGAATAACTTTCACATATGAGCCCCGATTGAGAAATGGTTTACACAATTGGAAAGGTCACAAAGTGTAGAACACCATCAAGTGTGTGGGCCCAAGTTATGGACACTGGAACCCCAAAAAATGTTGCTTAATGCCAAAAAATGGCTCTGGAAGGTTTCAAACCCCAATTTTCCTAACTCATACATGCCATTAGAATGACCCTGCAAGTTGATTCCCCCAATTTTTTCCACTCTGTAAGCATCAAGGTAGATGAAAAATAATATAATAATCCAATCCAAATCGTACCTCCCCATTTAGGGAGGCTTTTGGTCCTCAAAATATTTATTTAATGAGGTGAGGAGATTTTTTCTCTACCTTCTACCTAAAGTACCACTTTGATTTTACTAGAAGTTTTCATTTCAACCCTATTTTCCAAAGTTCATACTACCCCTATCTTCAATTTTTGGATTGATAATGCAAAAATTTGTTCTCTACCAACTCTTCTTGAGTAGATATGGAAGGTGGGACATGTTTCTCCTCCTGATCCAACATGGAAGGCTCGTCGATTTTTAGATTCTCCACACTCACTATTGAGCAAATGCACATCTATAGGGGTATGTTGATTTTGTTGGCACTATATCCAACCGTCTCCAATATATTTTTACAAGGCATGAGAATGTACATCTTGTTGAACGTATCAATTACTACAAATAGATAGTCATGTTCCTTCCTGGTTATTGGTTAGCCTCCCACAAAATCCCTAGAAATGATTTCCCAAGGTCAAGTGGGTACATGTAAGAGATGATATAGACCTTGCTTCCTGTTACTGGGCTTGTTGGTACAACAAAGTATACATCCTTTGATATATTGTGCTACATTTTCTTTCATTCTTGTCTAGTACACATACCTTTGTAAGTTGGTAATTGTCTTACCAACACCAAAGTGTAATACAACCTTGGATGTGTGAGCCTCTCTGATAAATTGAAGTCATTCACATTTAGGGACACAAAGATTCTTGAGATTGAAGAGTAACCCATTATGGAAATGCTAGTCATCCTTTTCGTCACCTTCTTCTATATGAATTTGGCTTTGTAGCTACTAAAACACCTCATTGAGGTCATCATGTTCTATGTTTTCCTTATGTATGCATCATGGGTAAAAGGATCCATGTAAATCAGAGTTATTAAATATGTAATATTCAATGTGGGTGGCCATGAAAGCATGTTTGCAAACCTGTTTGTGCTTCCCTTCTTATACTTGATGATTATATGAAATTGTTGTAAAAAAACCATCCACTTGTAATGTTTGGTTTGTTGTAGCTTACTTTAGGCCTACAAATACTATAGTGATTGGTGATCTATGTGGATGACGATATCATTTCCCATCAAATAGTTCTTCAAATTTTTGATAGATTTAATTAGGGAATAAAGTTCCTTTTCATGGGTAGGGTAGTTGAGAACCAACCCATTAAATATTTCATAATGATAGAATACATGCATTCCTCCTTACATCAACATTTCTCCCATGTAATACCCACTTGCATCTATCTCTAATTTGAAAGGATTTTGCAAGTTTTGTAATGCGAGAGCAAGTGCTTGAAAAATAGTTATTTTCATCTCATTTAATTCCTAAAATTTATTATTCCCCCACTAGGAAATCTTACCACTCACTGTTATTGTGTTGAGTGGTGTCGGTATTTCTGAAAATGAATCCATGAACTTCCACAAGTATTGTGCTTCCCGAACAAAAATTCTAACTTTAGTGACATTTATAGGTGTTGATGATTTCATGATGGCCTCCATCTTTGTGGGATATATCTTGAGCTCCCATCCACCTTTCACATATCCCAAACACACCAATGTCTGTTGAGGAAACTCACATTTCTTGAGGTTGGATAGAAGTTGGTGCTTATTTAGAGTCTCTAATAGTTGCATGAGACATGATATGTTCTCCTCCCAGGTAGCACTATAAAGAAGTATATCATCTAAATAGTATATAACAAATGAATCTAGATATGGGTGTAATACATCATTCATAAGTATCATAAATGTAGCTGGGGAATTCCATAAACCTGGTGACATGACCAACCATTCATACAAACATTGCCTTGCCTTGAAGGAAGTCTTCCAGGTGTCTTCTCCCTTGATATATAATTAGTGGTATCCCAATTTCAAATCCAACTTGGTGAAATATTTGTGTGCTGCAATTAATCTAACAACTCATCATTCCTGGGAAAAGGCTACCAATTTTTTAGTGTAATCTTGCTCAATTCTCTATAGTTGATATACATTCTCCAATTCCCATTCTTATTTGGTAAAATTATGATAGGTGACCCACAAGCTGAGGTTATTGATCAAATCACTCCCCAGTCCAATAGTTGTTTCAACTGCTTTTTCACTTTATTTACTTCTAGAATGGACTCTCTATATAGCCCAATGTTCAGAAATTGGGAGTTTGGAAATAATTGTATTTCATGCTCCACTTCTATATTGAGTGGTATCCCTTTACGATCTTGGAACAATCCTTTGTATTCCTGTAGAAACTCCTCTAGCTGGTGTTTTTTCTCTTTAGTACACCTCTCCAGGGATACCTTTACTCTTTTCGAGTCGTCATCAGACTAATTTTCTCTTAAGAAAAGTAAAGCATATTTCTTACTAAAGATAGTCAACGTCTTGGATTGGTTGGCACTGTAATAACTCAATTTTGAGTCCCCATATTAAATAATGTATTTTGTTTATTGCATGAAAGGCTAGAGGACCCAAACAATTAAAGGATGCCAGTGTGCCTATGAAATGTAATGTTTTGATCATTATTAATAATAAAGTACATTGTTGGCTGCTAGATGGATAAGGACAAGAGTTATAGGGGGCTACAATTCCACAAGAGAGTGGGCTTAGATGGCTAATTATTTTTATTATATATTATTTACCCATAATTGTTTTAATTGAGAGAAGTGGTTACATGAGTTGTTCGACAACACAAGTATTCCAACAGAGGACGAAAAACTTCAATAAACAATCACACAACTAGATCAAAGATCAACACACCGATGTTTTGACGTGGTAAAACACCTACGGGGAAAAATCCATGGCTCCACCCAACGCAACCACTTG
This sequence comes from Picea abies, assembly GCA_900067695.1. Taxonomy (NCBI): domain Eukaryota; kingdom Viridiplantae; phylum Streptophyta; class Pinopsida; order Pinales; family Pinaceae; genus Picea; species Picea abies. The sequence continues at coordinate 2,928 of CBVK0102525786.1, read as the reverse complement.
GAGTAGTTTATTAATGAAAAATAAAAAGATTACATAGAGATTTTACAAGAGATTTTCTCACAATTGATCATCGAGAAATGACCCTCCATTCTCTTTAAATAGAGATCATGGACCAATCAGATGTTAAGATACAAATCAATGTAGTCTTTAAGATCGAGGAGAATATGAGCCATTGGATCACTCTATGCCGGGAACATATCCTGAGTATTGGTTTTCCTAACTACAAATGCATACTAATGCATACTAAATAAACACACTAAGAAACACGCTTTTACCTAACGACACATTATGCCAAGTAGATCTTAAATAACTCATAAGAGTGTAAATATCCTAACATCCCCCCTTAAGAACAACTTGGGATAGGATTGATGTATTTACGAAAGTGACACAATATGAGAAGGAAGGAGGCATTAGAGCCTATCCCCACTTAATGAAACATTCATGAACTCCTAACATAGATCACAGTTTGGAAAACTTTTCTTCTGTAAGAGACTTTGTGAAAATGTATGCAACTTGATCTTCTGTAGGGAAAAAGAGTACTTCAATAACTCAATCATGAATGAGATTTTTGATTAAGTGCATTTGTATCTCGATGTGTTTGTTGCATTGATGTTGAACTAATTATTTGGAGAGATCGATGGAATTCTGATTGTCGCACCAAAGGATGGTAAGATTTTGTTACTAGAATCCAAACTCTGAAAGGATTTGCCTAGGCCACAAGAATTCATGACTTGCATTTATTGTTTTTCGGTAATTTGCTTTTGCTGAGGAAAGTGTAATAGCCTGTTGTTTTTTACAGGCCCGAGTGATAATTCTTGAACCAAGGATGGAAACATAACCTGTCGTAGACTTTTGATCATCAAGGTCATTGGTCCAAATTAAATTGGTGAAACCAACCAATAAAGGAGTCCCCCCTAAACTCTAATGTATCTCAAATTGAACTATACCCTAGACATAATGAAGTGTCCTTTTAGATGATTTCTAATGGATTTCATGTGGTGTTTGCATATACCGGGAAAGAAGACCAACAAAAAAGGAAAGATCAGGACAAGTATGTGTCAAGTATAAGAGGCTACCAACTAAATGATGGTACAAAGTGGCATCAACTTCGGGAGAAGTATAGGTGGCAGCAAGCTTGACTCTAGAAAGGAAGGGAGAAGTGGTTGGTTTACAATATTTCATGTGGAAGCAATGAATAATGTCACAAGAATACTTAGATTGGGCAAGAAAAATTTCTCCATTGGTTTGAAAAACTTGGAGGCCAAGGAAATAGTGCAAAAAGACAAAATATTTCATTTCAAATTTGTTCTTAAGGTTGGTTTTCACATGGTTTAAAATTTTTGAGTCACTATCAATAAGGATAAGGTCATCAATATAAAGAACAAGTATTATGAGATGGATTCCTACTTTCTTGGTATAGACATTAGGATCATAATGACATATAGAAAATATGGTGTCAATAAGAAAGTTGTCCATTTTGGCATACCAATTTCAGGGAGCTTTCTTAAGACCATAAAGATATTTCTTAAGGTGACAAACAAGGCTAGAATCATTCTACACATATCTAAGAGGTTGATCTATGTATATTTATTCTTGAAAATCACCATGCAAGAAGGAAGATTCAACATCCATCTAATGGACCTCCCATTTATGTGAGTCTGCAAGGGAAAGAACAAGGCGAATGGAATTCCTTTTGGCTACAGGGGAAAATGCTTCATTATAGTCAATTCCTTCAACTTGGGAAAATCCATTGGAAACTAACTAAGCCTTGTGTATTTCAACACTTCCATATGATGCATACTTAGTTTTGTAGATCCATTTACATATGACAAGTTTTCTTCCTTTCGAAAGAGGTACAAGATCCCAAGTATCTTTTTCCATTAAAGAATGATACTCTTCATTCATTGTTGTATCCCAATATGGATGACCTGAAGATTCTGCAAATGTCTGTAGATCATGAGTATTTGAAACTTGAGCCAAAAGAGAAGAGGTTTGCTAGAACTGTGAATGTGTCCTACAATGATATGAAGGATCACTGACAAGATCACCAACTACTTCTTGTGTTGAACATACCCATCTAAAAAGAGGTGGTTTTGGTGTTGGTTTAGGTTCAATGGATTCATCTTGTGGAAGGTGAGAAGATGGAGGTGTATTTTCATCCTCGTTGTCATCATCTGAAGAAGAAACTAGAATAGGAACATAAGAAGGAATAAACAATGGACATGACTTGTAGGCCAAAAAAGGCACAATCGTTGAATTAGGCTCATAGGCCAAGATATTTTCATGAAATTTAACATTTCTTCTAATAATAATTTCATTACAATGTGTTTGAAGAAGTTTGTAACCTTTGGCATCTTCAGAATAACCAACAAATATAAACTTCTCTCTTTTAGGTTACGATGCTTTCATTTTCTCATCGGGAATGTGAGCCCATGCTATACTTATAAATACACGGAAGTGAATTACATCGTGTTTAATTTTATTCCATGCTTCTTCCAGTGTTATATTTTCAAGATCCTTTGTGGGAGTGTGATTTACTATATAATTTTCACAATTGATGGCTTCCTCCCAATACTTTAGGGTTAATAGCTTATATTGGATAATACAATTAGGGACTTCTTTTAATGTTTGATTCTTTCTCTTAGAAACACCATTTTGCTGAGGTGTATATGGAATGATGTGTTGCATTTGGATGCCCTATGTAGTGCAGTAACTTGTAAAATTATTTCTCACATATTCGCCTCAATTATATGTTCTTAACCTTTTAATTTAATGTCCATATTACTTTTCTACAAGGGCCTTATAGGCCAAAATCTTGTCAAAACTTCGCTCTTAAGTTTTAAGAATTAAACCCAAGTACATCTGGAAAATTCATTAATGAAAGTTAAGAAATACTTGCACCCAGAAAAATAAGGAGAAAAGAGTGGA
>CBVK0102525762.1:0-10270 GCA_900067695.1 Picea abies | reverse complement strand
ATGGAGACCATTTCTTCCTAAGGGGGGAGGATTGATCCAGGTGGATATTTTGGGCCACCCACCTATTCCAACTGGCTCACATATAGATTTCATCTTGGCAGTTTCATTTTTCATCTTAGCAATTTTTTTCTAGCTTTTCGGGTCCTAAACTTCCAGGGTCGTTTTGAGGCCCTAAACAGTGTTTTTTGGGCCTACCATAGTGACACTATAGATGAATTTAGAGTTTTATGGAATAATGTGTAGTCCTCGAATATAGATTTCCAATGGGCTATCATGCGCCTAAAATGGAGATTGTATGCAAAAGTTACGACCCCGGGAAGTTGATGTACCAACTTACCCCAACGGGGCCCACATGACTGGCGCTTCATCTCCTAGGGTTAGTTTTTTGGATGTCTAGGGTTTTTTCATTCATGTTTGATGTAAAAAGTCCTTTGGAGCCTCATTATACTCATCTTCTTGTGAACGAGTGTAGCCGTCACATCTCTTCTCAGAGATAAGCTGCTACCATTCTAGCAAGCTTGTTTCAGTCTGCATTTTACAATTTCAACATATTTCTTATTTAATAGAAGTCAAGTTTTACTGTATCTCTTTTATTATTCATGGTGTCTCTGTGTTAACATTATAGATATGTGTTTTCATTTCATTCCACTCATAATTATGGATCATCGACTCCCTCAATACCTATCAAGTGTCAGCAAAATTCCTTCTTTGCTTCTACACTCTCGAATGACTCCACACTAGCAAAAGTTCTTCTTTGCTATCTCTATGTGAATGTGTCTTCCTCCTTCTCCTACCCTTTCTTTTATAATCATGAGTTACAATCTATTTCTAATCTCAAAAGTGATCTATGGTTGAGATTATTTCTCACACTCACTTTTAGATTTAGATTACATGTTGTGTGATAAGTACTTTTAGCATGTTTCATAAATAACTCAATTAACTAATTACATAATTAATTAATAAAAACAAACTACTTTAATAATTCAGTTAACTAAAGTAAATTCAAGAGTAGAAGGCTTTGGACAATTTCCACACATCTAGACACATAGACCTGTGCAGAAATACCTATCTGATGCTACCACTAACAACAACAAGAAGAATGAAAGGGCGTGCATTACTCTGGTAAGATGGACTACAAGTTGGGAGGAAAAACAATGGCAAGAGAAGAATTAAAAGTTGGGATAGAATGGTAGCACATTTGAAAGGTAAGTTCATGTACAGATATTATCAACTCAATCTTTTTAGACAAATGAAACATATGAAGCAAAAAGGTATGTCAGTTAATGAGTACAATGAATATTTTTACAAATAAAACATTAGAGCTGGTCATATGGAAGAAAACCTAGAAAATGTTGTTGGATATATTAATGGACTAAGATATGAGATTCAAGATGAAATTGGCATTTTATCTCTAAGAACTATTAAGGAGGCATATCATTTCTCTCAAGAAAGAAGAAAACTTGGCAATGAAACAAGGTCAAAGAGGAAGAGGTTAGAGTCTAGAAAGATCCAGAGGACAACAAAGTGGCAGAGGAATATTACCATCTGAAAAGAAAGAGGCCAACATTTCATACCATTAAGAAAAATCATCAAGAAGTGGTGATTTAAGAGGAAATATACATCATCAAAGAGGTAGAGGTTCTCTTATTAGATGTTATATATGCAATAAGTTTGGGCATAGATATTATGAGTGTCCAGAAAATGCTTCCACGAGTTGAGGGAGTGAAAATGTTTTTCAAGATTATGAAGAAAGTGTGAAGTCACCTATGCATGAGAATGCACCAGAGGCTGGAGAGTCTTTGTTGATGAAGAGAGTTTTTTTGAATCCAATCAAAGAGATAAAACAACTTGCACAAAGTAAGACACTCTTCAGAACTGTATGTAAAGCCAAAGGTAAATGTTGTAAAGTCATTATTGATAGTGGAAGTACTAATAATTTTAGGTCTACATAAATGGTTGAAAATTTGGGATTGAAGAAGACAATACATCCTATTCCATACAAAGTGTCATGGTTGCAGAAGGGACATTAGTTGTTGGTCAATGAGAAATGTGAAGTGGAGTTTCATATTGGAAACTACAAAGACAAGTTACTTTGTGACATTATGCCTATGGATGTGTGTCATGTTTTGTTAGGTAGACCTTGGCAATATGAAAGGAAGGAAATAAAAATATGGAGCAACACATACACATTTGAGAAGGATGGAGAGAAGCATACACTCTTTCCATTAAAATATGAAGGTGAAGTTGAAGAAGTCATCCTTAAGGTGTTGCTAATTAGTGTGAAATAATTTCTACAAGAAATTAAGAATGAGGAGGTACATTTTTCTTTAATGGGTAAGCCAAAGGTAATTCTTACTAGCACAAATTTAAATAATTTTCTTAAAGATGTTAAAAATCTGTTGGATGTGTTTGGTGATATTTTGGTTGATGATTTTCCAAGTGAGTCACCTCCCATAATAAGCATTATCCATCATATAGATTTGATTCCAAAGACTAATCTTCCTAATAAGGAAGCATACCGAATGACTCCAAAGAAAAATGAGGAGATTGAAAGTTAGGTACAAGAGTTGTTGGATAAGGGGATGATGAGGGAAAGTCTTAGCCCATGTGTTGTTCCTATAGTTTTGAGTCCAAATAAATATGGAGGATGGATAATGTGCAAGGACTCCAGAGCTATAAACAAAATTTTAATTAGGTACAAATTTCCATTACATCGTATTGAGGATTTGATGGATTGTTTGAGTGGTGCTGAATATTTTTCAAAATTAGATTTGAAGAGTGGGTATCATCATATAAGAGTTAGAGAACGAGATGAATAGAAAACATATTTTAAAACAAATAATGGGTTACATGAATGGTTGGTAATGCTTTTTGAGATTGCAAATGCTCCTAGCACTTTTATGAGATTGTTGAAGGAAGTATTTAAAGAATTTATTGGTAAATTTGTTATAGTTTACGTAGATGATATCCAGGTCTACAATCTGTCTAGAGAACAATATTTGAGGCATATCAAATTGATTTTGAGTAAATTGCAAAAGAAAATCTACTAATCAATATGAAAATGTGTAGTTTTGTGAGGACAAGATTAGTTTATTTGGATTTTTTAATATCAAGAAATGGTTTGAAGATGGATCCAGAGAAGAGACCAAGGCTCGAATAAATTGGCCTACCCTAAGGAGTATTTTTAAGGTGAGAAGCTTTCATGGTTTGGCAAGTTTTTATAGAAAAATTATCAGAATTTTAGTGGAATTTGTGCTCCAATTGTGGAGGAAAATAAATAAAGCAAAGAGACATTTAAGTGGACAGAAGTAACTAATAAAATATTTAAGTTATTGAAGCAGAAAATTACAGAGCAACCTATTTTAATTTTACCATATTTTAACAAATGTTTTCAAGTTGAATGTGATGTCAGTGGGACTTCAATAGGAATTGTTTTAAGTTAGGATGGAAAACTAATTGCTTATTTTAGTGAAAAACTCAATGAAGCAAAGAATAAATACTCCTCATATGATAACGAATTTTACGCCATTGTTCAAGAATTGAAGAAATGGAGACATTACCTCATGCCTAAATAATTTTTCCTTTATACTGCTAACCATGTCTTACATTTTATTAACATTCAAACAAAAGTAAGTTAGAGGCATGTTAAGTGGGTTGAGTTTTTGCAAAACAAATCCTTTGTTATCAAACATATAATTGGACAATCGAACAAGGTAGTATATGCATTAAGTGGAGTCAATTTAATTTTGCATGAGTTTCAATTGAATGTCTTAGGATTTGATGATTTCAAAGAGATGTGTAAGGATGTTGTAGATTTTAAAGATGCTTATGCAGCATGTGAGAATTCAGTAAGCAGAAATATAGTTCCCTGGTTAGATTATATGATACAAGAGGGATTGTTATTCAAAGGCGACAAATTATGCATTCCAAAATGTTCAATGAGGGAAAATTTGTTGAAGGAAAAGCATAGTGGAGGATTACTAGGACATTTTGGACAAAAAAAAATATTTTCTTAGTTAAATACATTTTATTTATGGACTGGTATGCAAGATGATGTTAAAAGATTTGTTGAAAGATGCAGGGTATGTCAACATGAAAAGGGAAAAAGTTAGAACGTTGGATTGTATCAATGATTGTCAATTCCTAGCAGACCATGGGATTATGTAAGTGTGGACTTTGTGTTAGAATTACCAAGAAAGAAAGGTAATGATTCAATTTATGTTGTTGTTGATATATTCTCAAAGATCTCACATTTCATAGCTTTCACAAAGATGAGTGATGCAACATATATTTCAAATTTATTCTTTAAAGAAGTAGTTAGAATGCATGGATTGCCAAAATTTATTATTTCTGATAGGGACACAAAAATTGAAGGTCATTTTTGGAGAAATCCATGGAGAAAAATAGGAACTAAACTCAATTTTAGTTCATTGTACCACCCATAGTTTGATGGGAAAACAGAGGTGGTAAATAGAAGTTTGGGAAATATTTTGAGGCGTTTGGTAGGCAAACATCCCAAGCAGTGGGATTGGGTACTTACATAGGAAAAGTTTTCATATAACGATTCACCTAATAGAAACACTGAGTTAATTCCATTTCAAATTTTATATGGAATGAACCCAAGAGGAATTTATGAATTAATAAATTTACGAAAACAAGAAACGAGAAGTGTTGATAGTGAATACTTTGCAATAGGTATGTAGGAACTACAGGAAAGAGTCAAACAACATCTATAGGAAACAAGTAGCAAGTACAAACAACGAGCAGACTTGAATAGGAGATAGTTGAATTTTGAAGTTGGGGACTTGGTTATGGCACATCTTAGAAAGGAAATATTTCCTATAGGGGAATGCAACAAATTGAAGCTTAAATACATTGGACCTACTAAAGTGTTGAGGAAGTTTTTCTCAAATGCTCATCAAATAGAACTTCCAAGTAACATTGGAATTTCTCCAATTTTTAATGTTTCAAATTTGTACCCCTTCAAAGGAGCAACTAAAATTTCAATAGATGTACCTATTAATGATGAAATTTAGATCATTGAATGGGAGAAACAACTACTTATCCCAAAAAAAGGTTGAATTGGTTCTAGACAAGAAGGTAGTGAAGACGACAAGGCGAAAAGAGTGTTTTCAGTATTTAGTCAAATAGAAGGACTAGACAACAATTGCTCGTATTACTCTATGTGTAATTTAACATCATATGATCATTATTTTCCAAAAGGTTTCACCACACTAGCTTATTTTACATGTACATCCTTCTTAACCTTATGTCTTTTGTCAACATTTTAATACTCAATAATGAGACAATTCTTTTTTATCTTCTTTGGCATGATCAAAATAGATGAATTTCATCTTGTGTATCTCGTCATATTTTTTGAGTCTCAAGTCATTGATATCAATGTTATTTAAGATGGAATCATCAATATTAGACACACGGAGTAAATTCTAATTTAAAAAAAAATTGTTTTGAAAAAATCTTAGAATTAACTATGCATGCATGTGTCTTTGTATGTGTTTAGGCCAATTATTTTTGTGACTTCCATCAATAGGTTCTTCAACGAACATCCACATTAACATTAAAATGCAATTTCTTTTTTACATTATCATTATTTGCATTTCCAATTCTCAATTTTTTTTTCCTACTTTATATATCTTATGATGTTCATTATGTAGATCATCATTTTGGGTGCCATCATATTTATTGTGTCATTCACTATTCTTCTTCAAAAAATCCAAATATTTATATTTTTTTAAGAAAAAACAAAATACTTATAACAATAAAAAAAAACTTCAACTTGAAAATAAATTGTAACTTTATTCTTAAATCCCAACAATTTAGAATTTAAAAAAAAAAAATGAAATTGAAAAATAAAATCATGATCATTAATATAAACACCAAAATATGTAAAAAGAGGTCTCAAGGTAGATTCTCACCCTGATTTACTTGTGCTCCATTCTTGCGGGCTGGGTGAAAGAGAAAACAAATCTCAACAATTTAAAATTAAAAAATAAAATCATAAAAATCATCATCAATATAAACACCAATAAAAGAGAGAAAAATCCCCCAAAGAAATCCCAACAATTTAAAATTGAAAAATAAAATCATCAAAATCATGATCATGAAGATAGAAAAATTAAGAACGAGAACGGGACAAAGGAGTTTGACAAAATTTTGTATCACTGTCGTACTATTTAGTGAATAGGGTTTGTGATGTATCTTAGTTTTTAATCCCAATTACTTAACCACTTCTTCTGAAATTAAGTTAGCTTGAGATCCGTTATCTAACAAAGTGTTGACCTTGGTATGTTTCTTAATGACCCTTATATGAAACAATTTACTTCTAGAATCATAACCATCACCAATTTTACCTAGAAAACCAATTGTTGTGATTTTAGTCTCACCACCTGAATCTAGCCCCAAGTCTGTTGGTTGTGCTATTGCTGCAACTATTTTTCTCCCTTTCCTCTCTTTTAACCACTTCAGTTTCTTTTCTAGGTGAAATTTCCAGCAATGCTCATCATCATGGCCTTCTTTCTTGCAATGCTTGCAAGAGAGATTCTATTCCTTCACTATCGCTCAGTTTTCTTTCTTCCCATTCCATTTTCCTTTTCCTTCCTTCTTTGATGATGATTCCCCTGATACACCAACTCCAGTTTTTCCTACTTCAATATACGTTTCTTGAACAGAAACCTCATGATCAAGGTTAGTAGGTCCAAACATAAACAATGTATTATGAATATGTGCAAGAAAACCTCCTATATACTTCATAATATTTTCTTGTGTATGTAATGGAATATTTAACATCAAAACCATCTTACGAAATTCATCTGTGTATTCTTGCACCGATTGTTATTTTTTTCATTTAAGACTTTTCCATTCAATTAAGCCTTCTCCTTATACCCCAAAGGATAGAACTGTTTTCTAAGTGCAAAAATAAAATATTTCCATGATGGGAATACATTACCAATTCGATGAGTACCATGTTGCAACTTAATCTGCCACCAAATGAATGTTGTGCTTGCAAAAAGAAGCAATGCCAATTTGATCTTGATTTCCTCATCATTGATTTGTTGCACACTGCAATATACCTCCATCTGTTTGACCCAGTTATCAAACTTCTCAGCATTGACTTCTCCATTATACATGGGCAACTCGAATTTCACATCAATTTTAGGTAATGGCATGTCAGGCTTATGTTTATGGGAATGTTTTCTTGTAGAAGTAGGATTTGAAATTGTACTTGAAGAATAATAAGATGGAAATGAAGGAGGTGATGGAGGAGATTTTGGAGGGTCATCTCCTTATTCACCTTTTTATTTCTTTGAATGTTCTCCTTGAACGGGTCTCTTTGATTCCAAGTAATCATCATACAACACGTTTACCATCTCCGACATGGCAAAGAAAGTTTTTTGAAACTCTCTTTTGTTTTGAGAAAGTCCTTATTCCAATGCCATCTTCTCACTTTGAGATGTCATTTTTCTTGATCCAATCTCAAGTTATCCTTCTACAAACTCTCCTTCACCATGAATTAAATTTTCTCTCATGATCATGCATACTCAAAAACAACCAACTATCAACCTGCTCTGATACCACTTGATCTGAAATGATATTTTAAATGACTTGGTTAAGTATTTTGCATGGGTTGATTTACCATTTAGAAATTAAAGGTAAGAAGTATTTTTAATGAAAAAATGTTGTAGACATTATAAATAACGCAGAACATAAAATTAGCATTAAGAACAACAAACCATAACTCCAAAACTTGATAATGGAGTTCGGCAATGTTTCCTACATCTTCGGGCCTGTCTTTAGTGGGGAAGGATTTCTTATTAATATTCAATGCTTCAAAATTACATCAATTTGTTCTCTGACCGACACAAAAAATTTCTTCTCTATCTCGAGAACTCAACGCAACAAATGTCACTGAAAAAGGTGGAGTAGAACTCCCAGAAATGGCCTCCAAAGCTCAGCTACTCTTTTGGCTTCCCTGCATAAAAATGGATTGGACTTCACCAATTATTCATCATTCTCATTTTCTGAACATGTTTTCCATGTAAAATAGTCCGAGTTTACATAGGATTTGAGTTGGGGGTCACATCCCAACTTCCTCCCAAAATCTGGCCTCAATATGGGCTCCAGATCCTCAAAACATGGTAGAATCCCATTTAAATTGGTTGAAATATATAAACAAATCCAATTTATAAAGTTTAAAACCCACATTTTGGAAAAAATGGCATGTGCACCCCTTTGTTATAGTCTCTTGGTCATGTGGGTTGTCATATGGCTAAGAGCCATCCCCCAAACATTCGCACCCCTGGTCCTTAGGCTCATGGTTTTCATCCCTGGTCACATACTGTCCCACCCTAGTCGGTGGGTAGCCCCCACCGACAAGTCGCTACCCCATATGCTCGCCATGGTGAACATAAAACCCTGGGTGGTGGTGGTGGTGTCAAGTCTCTTCATTCTGACTTCTTGGTTAGCAAAGGTCCATTAGGTTGTTGCATGCCCGAGAGGTCAGGAGGTCGATCCACCGAAAGGTGAAACAAATTTTGATCCGGCCCTTATTGGCCTAATCCTGGGTGCCACATGGCACCTTGTGATTAGGAAATGTGTCATGCTCTGACTGGATCGTACAGCCCAGTCAGCTACACAACCACTGACCCAGTCAGTCGCCAACTCAGCTTCATAGTCAGCACGTACTACCACGTGACACCTCCTCAACATGCCACTTCACTGCCATGCATCCTTCCATACTTCCATGTGTCTGAACAAGGATCTTCCATGTCACTTTATGGACTTCCACGTTAGCATTCGTATCATCCAGTCATCCACCACATTAGCACCCGAAAACACCAAATATGAATGCCATGTGTCAGCCTTTGGTGCTTCCATGTCATCATGATCTCATGATGAAGTCATCTACCATGTCATGTTGACGTACTGCTGACATCAGAAGTACAAACTGTTGACTTTGACTTTGACTCTTTTTTTGCATGTTTGGGAAAAACTTCAGATCGCAATATCTTTCGCATACAAATTCCATTTTTGAAAAAAAATATACTATCGGACTCAAAATGAAGAGCACTACATGATGGCACTAGTTTTGTCTTAATATGGGAAATTTGAATTTTCAGTCTTTTTGGATCCATTTGGATCACTTAGCTAAGTGACCAGGGGCAGTGGCAAGGAAAACTTTGTATGGGGCCAGTCGCAACAAAAAGAGTTCAATGATTTAAAGAAACACTTGTGCTCAGCCTTGGTACTCTCATTACCTATAACATCCCCAACCACCCATGGGTCGGGGCATGCTACCTGCAAGCCTGCCCTTGGACTTCTTTCTTTTACCGATACCTTTTTAAAATTTTAGGATGCATAAAAGAAAAGACTTTAACGACATGCACAACAGTGGTTAGCAAGCATGCATAGTCTAAATATTCAATTAAACGATAATTAAATATACACAGCAGAATACATTCATACATAGATAATAATATAACAACAGAGAGCACTTATCTTTATAAAAAGGCGACACTAACTGGATGCAGACCAAGGATGTTCCACCCAACCGTAGAAACCACTTCTCCAAATCTCAACAGCATTGTCACCCGCGAGCCAGGGCTATGAATCCACAAGGACAGTTCCAGAGTGTACTTGGGTTTGCAAACTAGTCAGCTCTCAAGCTCTCATAGGTTTCCCAGCACCCACAAAAATCCAAGTACCCAGCTCTCTTCTACCCAGCCTGTACTGCCCAAGAGAATGGACCTCCACCCTTCTCTGCCACACAGTCCCTCAGGCAATCCTTCTCCTTTTTCCAGAGCCTCCAGCATAGCTGGTTCAAAATATCAATGCTAGAACTCTCAGGACTTGCAATTTTGAGAAAACCAGGGCACGGGACAACACATCTCAAACATGCAGGCCCTAGGTCATCGCTGGATTACACCAGCGACCATTACAACCAACTATCCCATGGCTAATTCTAGGCAATTCCTTTCCCCTCTTCCAATCCAAGACACGGGTAGGGATGGATCAATGGATGGGTAAGTGATTGCATGGAAGGGTAGGAGGTAAATAATGGTACGAAATGTAGGAGTGAAGGAGCGGACGAGCCAACAACCAACGACCAACAACCAAGCCCACAATCAGACCGGTGATGGGTTTAAGTATTCTCGTGGAGAATAAAGAACCTTTTGTCTTTCCCCAAGAAGCTCATGTAACTTATCCCCTCCCTTAGGAAAAAGGGTAATTAACATAGGAATAAACATTTAGC
>CBVK0102524754.1:0-10530 GCA_900067695.1 Picea abies | reverse complement strand
CTCTTCCGATCTCACTTAGTGATAGATCATCTGAATTCCTTCAATATTGTGATAAGTCATATATTATCTGTTGATGTTAATATTTATGATGAATATAAGTGTATCAATTTATTGTGCTCTTTACCAAAATTGTGGGGTAGTCTGGTTGTGGCCATATGTTGTAATTCAACTACCTTAACTTTCGATGGTGTGGTATCATCCTTTTTTTGGAGGAGATGAGGAGGAAAAATATGGAAATGTAGAGTACATACGCCTTATTTGCAATAGGGCACTCCCAAGAAATAAATAAATCTAAGTCCTCAAGTTGGAGATCTAAATCTCCCAGAAAATTTGTAAAGGTATGTTGGAGATGTGGAAAAGAAGGGAACTACAAGAAACAATATAGATCCAAAAGTGTTGAGAGAGGGAATGGATATGAAGATGCTCCTTCTACAAAAGAAAAAACCTATGTGGAAGAAGGAGGGGAAGTGTACTTGGATTCTTCAAGCACATATGAAGATCATGAGGCATGGTTGGTTGACTCAAGTGCATCCTTTCATATGACACCTCATAGGGAGTGGTGTTGTGAATATAAAAGGTATGATGGAGGTGATATTTTCCTAGGTTATGACTGGACAAAAAAAATCGTATGATGAGGAAAATTTAAGTTGAATATCATGGATGGAAGGATTATAACACTCCCTGATGTTCTACGCATACTAGGATTAGCCAGAAATTTGATTTCTATAAGAAAAAAGGATGATGCAGGGGTAAAAATAGTGTTTGAGAAAGAAACCTATAGGATGGTTCGAGGAGAAATGGTGTTGCTGAAGGGAATTCAGATTGGAACCCTGTATAAGATTCTACAAAGTACTATTAGTGATGGGTTCAACAATTACATTTCTCTTGATATTGGAGTTAAAGAAGAAAATCCTATAATCTCTGGAGAAAAGACTATGTCATGGAATCACATATTGGGACATATCAGAGAGAAGGGTCATTGAGTACTACACAATAAATGTATGGTTGAAGGTATGGACAATTTCTATCTATATTTTATTTTAGTTAAAATTTCATATATGGGAAGTAGAATTAGGTAAGATTCCCCTACGATGCAACAAGGGAAAAGGGAATTTTTAGTTGGTGCATAGTGATGTGTTTAGACCTATGTTGGTTCCATCACTGGGAAAATATGTGTACTATGTCTCATTTATAGATGACTTCTCAAGGAATACATGGATTTATTTGCTCATGAAGAAATATAAAGTCTTTGACAAATTCAAAGAGTTTAAGGATCCTGTGGAGAATCAGATAGAGAAGAGAATTAAGGTGTTGAGGACGAATAATGGTGCATAATTGTGCATAAATGAATTCAAATAATTCTGTAAGAGGTGTGGTACAACAAGGAATAATACTACTCCTGTAACACCCTGTTTCCCCCAGATTGTAAATATAACTGGACTGGCCAAGGACTATGTCAAACTCATAAGTATGAATATGTGATGTAAATGGACCTGCAGGAAGAGGTCAATGAATGTGAATAACATTTTGAATTTATTGCAGGACTGCTGAGAGGGGATGTGCAGAAAAGAGACCACGATGGGGGTGGAGGGCACCTGGAAAGGGGGCGTTAACTTCCACCAAGAATTAAATACCGTATTTGGACTCCACTGGCCCGGAGAACCAAAAGCGGCTCGTTGGCCCTGAAATTAATGCCTTGTAGGCTGGTAAGTTGATGGTTTGATGAAGGATGGGGAGGTGAACCGCCTATCTGTAGAGCCATCATGACTGACCAGCGCGAGGGTAATCATGCCACACGCAACCTCGCGAGAGGATAAGGCGTATGGCAGAAGCGATTGCGAGGGCAGACGCGAGGGGAATTCTGGAATTTATGCAGGGTGAGTGATAGCAGAGAGGAAGGATTGCAACCTTCGCTCCTGGTCACTGGCAGACAAAGAGACGCAGTCTCAGGGCATCGTGGTCTCAGCTCAGGGGTGGCTAGTGGTAAATCCGCTGGGAGTCGCTATGCCTACGGTTGGGTGGTAACGAGCACCCCTCTCAGTAGTTGCACCCATTTCTGAAGTCACTTCTGATAAGTGTTTTGTTTACATATTGCCTCTTGAAATTCATAGAATGTTACATATATGTATATGCTCATAGACCTGTGAAATTATGAACGATTTCAATGTAAGAATGTCTATGCAGTGTTTTGATAAGAATTTATAGACATATGCTTATAACAGAGGAAGTCATGCATGATTTAAGTTGATTAATGAATCTAATTATAGGTTGAATTAGGTTAGGCTTCCAGCCCATTCTCGAGAAGTTTTTTCCCTTCACCTATCTCCCAGAAAGCCCCAGAATAGATCTCTTGTAGAGATTTCCTCCTTGGAAAGGTTTACCCAGAACCTGGAATAGGAACTTGAAGGTGCAAGTCTTAATAACCTTGTATGAGGAGGAACGATCCTCATAAACACCCGAGATGGCAGCTTAAGGGAGGAATATCGAATCGACGGATGAGAATTCGTCGGGAAATCCACAGTTTCCCCACAATCATTAGATTAGCAGGAGAAGGTAGGGTGTTAAAGGCCTTACCACCTAATTTTCCTGTGTCTTCATGGGTAGTGAAGAGTCTAGGGTCGTAGATTCCCATGCTCCATGAGAACATCCGGACCGTTGATTTCCCCTTCCACAAAGTTATGGAAGAATGCATAAAGTGGCATCAAAACCGTTGGATCTCACTGAGGTGCGATGAGGTTACGGCCACATCGAAGTCCAAGTTCAAAAGGCTAGTGAACTGTTGGATCAGCAGCTGCACCTCCGCTAACTGTTAGATCTGGCAGGAGTTACACCGAGGTTAAGTCCTAGTGAACAGAGGAGCGTCCCTAAAAAGTCATCGGGATATCGAAGTTATCGGGAACTCCAGAAGTGAAGAAATCTTGCTGCTTGGAATCGCGATCCATGATATCCCCGCAAGATCAAAACCGTCCATCAATGAGACATGTGTCAAGGGATTTCGAGGAGTCAGAATTTGGAGCATCGAGGATTTCGAAGGAAAGAAACCCTTGTAGTTGGGAATCGCGATACGCGAAATCCTGACAGGAGAGTTGTGTGGGCCACAGTTGAAGCTAATGGAAGACAGGTGTCAGGGATCCGGTGAGAGTCGGGAAATCGGGGTATCAAAATTTCTAAGGTCGAAGGATACGGGACATCAAAAGTCTCGAAATCTCGACAAGGATCTGGACCGTCCGTTGGCAGAGGGCACGTGGCAAAGATCAAGCGCCATCGACGTTTGGCGCATCGGGAACTCGGCATTTCCAGGGACAGGAGGATGGGGAAGTCCCAGGTGAAAACTCCAACATAATCCGAGCCGTCCGTTCAAAGGGACAGGTGTCGAAGATCTGACGAGAGTCGAAAAATCAGGAAATCGACATTCCTGAGGTCGAAGGAACTAGGACCTCGAAAGTCCCAAAATCTCGACAAGGATCTGGACCTTCCATTTGGAGGGACGTGTGGAGGAGATCAGAGCTACCGGGAAAGTCTCGACAAGGGAAGCCATCCCTCAACGTTTGGTTCATCTGGATATCGGGAATCCTGTGGACATGGTGTTTACCCCTTTTGAAACCACGAAACGCGAAACCCCGACGGGGTAAGTTTGTGGACACGGCGTAATAGTCACGTGAACTAGGGCTGATCCAGGAGAGCTAGTTGAAGCAAAGGCGCATTGGGAATCGACATATCGTGGGTTCCGAGGGCATGTGCACATTGACAGCAAGAACCCCGAAACCCCGATGAAGAGGTATGGTTGCAGTAATTTAGAGGGATATCTGGAGCCGTTGATCTCAGCAACTGCTCACCGCCATTGATTTTGGTTACAGAGGAAGGGCTTCTTGGTGATGTCAAATCGAGAATCTGTGCATCGAGAAATCGGGGATTCTGTTGACAAGAGGTTTGGTGCATATCGACACGCGAAACCCCGAACCCTGATAAGAGATAAGACCGTGGTCACGGGTTAACGATCATATGGTTCGAAGCCTATAGTCAGCAGGGCTAACATGTAGGGAGCGTGTCAGGATTCGAAGGATCGCAAATCTTGGGAGTGAGTGAATTTTGACATTTGAAACCCCGTAGCCCCGAAGGGAGTTATGACCGTGGTCATATAGAGGAGGTCATGTGAACCAAGAGCTTAGCCTAGAAGGCTAAATGGGTATTTAAGCACGTCGGAATTTTTGAAGACAGAAACCCTGACAAAAAGGGATGTAAGACCACAGTCATGTACAGAGAGCCAGGTAGGTGAATAGAAGACCTGTGACTCAGGGATTGGCATTTTGTTGCTACACGCTCCGGGGATTCTCGTTATTGTGAAATCAACCAAAATTTTGAATTATGGTAGTGGGTGTGTTACAAATCCATACACACCTTAACATAATGGGTTGTAGAAAGGATCAATATGACATTGATGGAAAAAGGAAGGAGCATGCTCAGTGGTGTCGAGTTAAGACATGAATTCTAGGAAGATGCAATGAGTACTGCATGTTACCTAGTCAATCGATCACCCTCATCAGTGTTGGATGAAAAGAATCCACATGAGGTATGCACTGGTAAGAAACCCTATCTTACACATTTCAAGGTATTTCGATCTGATGCCTATGTTCATGTTCCAGAGGAAAACATGAGTAACTAGATATGTATCGCATACAAATAGATGTTGCTTCAGGTCTTCTGACCCTGCTCCCTAGAATTTGGGAATTCTTAGTTTATTATCTATTCCTGCCATTGTATTATATGTAGTACTTACCTTCAGTGATGCTGACTGACTCTGGTTCACTATGCTACTTCCACTATTCTAACTACTATTCTGACTTCCTCCACTAACTATAATTTCTCTTGACACAGTTCTGGTTTCTGCTTCATATCTTGGTGTTGCACACGGAGTCGTGGGCTCAACACAAATTTTGATCCAAGATGTACTTCCTTCTTCTGTTGGACCGTACCGAGGATCCTTTCCTTTCTCTTTTCTTTTTCAGTACGATGTGATTTGAAGTACTACGCAGAGGTCACTTTTCTCAGATACTTTGTGCTTCTCTTCTCTCTCAACCATAGTCTCCTTCTTACTATACCTAGACATTTTCCCACAGCGCAATACTCCAATCTCTCCATCTGAGTCAATGTCTTCCTCTCTCAACATCGTCAATCCATCCATTCCTCATTCATCCTTTTCATCTCTTTCCACTCTCATATCATCCTCTGCTCATCCCTCAGTTCCCCCTATATGCACGAAGGCACCTAACAGTCAAATTCCATCTTCATGACATTCTTGTCGCACAACAACATTTTTATCCACGTAGATAACGCGTTCAAAAATATTTTGCGCGGACCCTTGAAAAATTCCTTCTCTTCGATACTATAAGACTAGGTACAATATATTGGAAACTTTGTAATGTAACCCCCCACTACACTATTTAACCAAAAAATCAATTGGACGAGAAAATTTATTACTTAATGTATTCAATTGTTTGATCAATTCAGGGGTCCAGTTTCTCGGAGCCTCAACTCGATATCTTCCAACATTCTTCACTAGCCTTTCTAACCATTCAGTCAAAATTATCGAAAATTCACCAAAGAAGATTTCATGAAGGTATGTAAACACATACCTTTATGACCATTGTTTTTCGCTGAGATGTGGGTTCCTATTCTTTTTTCTTCCTTCTTAACCATTCTATGATCTCTTCCTTATTCGGCCTCCAAAACATTCCCCTCACTTACCGATCTTGGTCCCAAAAACAAGATCATTTTTTGGCATGCAGTGGGTAGAACCTAGGTTAAAAGATAACATACCAACAAAACCCTTAGACATTGGCCCTTTCTCCATCACCTTCAAGCAAGTGAAGTCTCACCCAAGGAATATAGAGGGGCTATATGAACCAAGTTTTTTCAATGATGAGGGGAAGTGAGGCATTCAACATATATGTACCTGACACTAGTTGTTTCCATTAGTTAACAATTACTTATCATGTGACATACCCTGCCTAGTCATTCTACTGCAGTGCGAGTCCCACTCCTCAGTCATACCTAAAAAATATTCCTTAAGAATTATACAAACCTCTACTGAACTTACCCCAAAAAGCACCAAGAACCTTTCATTAGTCGAACCGCCTATCTACCATGACCCTTTACATATTTATACATCAAAATAGGGCTAAGCCCGTTATAATGTGGACAAAATGTCCCAAACTCCTAACTACTTTCCACCTTTTGCACGATAACTCCCACATATGCTTCAATTGATTTTCACGTGCACTACTCCTTAGTCAAAATTATGTGCGATCCATTCTTGTGTGATTCTCAAGACTTATCCAAAACATCTTTCCAACACCCCCCTCTTAGTACTATTAAACATTTCAAAAAGTATGAAAAATGAAGTTGATCCGAATTTAGGAGTGGAACGAATTGATTAACATACTAAATACAATAAACACAGAGATATGAAGAATAACACAAATATCCAGTGAACAATATCTTCTATTAAATAATGAAATAGGTTGAAACTGTAAAACTGGAGAACTGAAACACTTGCTCAAATGGTGATAGCTATCTAACAGAAGAGATGTGGTTGCTATGCACATTCGTCTAAGAATAATGGAATACAATGAGTCTCTAGAGGCCTTTTTGATATTACTCATGAATGCCAAAACCCTAGACATCCAAAAACCTAACCCTAGAAGGTGAAACGCCAAAAGNNGTCATGTGGGCCCTATGGGTAAGTTGGTGTAATTTGGTACCTCAACTTCCAAGGGTTGTAAATTTTGCATATGACCTTCGTTTTAGGCACATGATAGCCCGTTGGAAAGGTATTTTATAGAAATACACATTATGTTGTCAAACTCTAACTTCATCTACAATTTGTCTATGTTGAGCCAAAAAAACAATGTTTAGGTCCCCAAAACGGCCCTGGAAGTAAAACAAGATGTGTTGACATGAAAACATACAAAATAATCCAGTTGGATTAGACAAGAGGCCACCCACATCCACCTGGAGGATGTGTCGGGCTTCATACATCCCCAGAAGTGTAGAACCCACAATTACAAAATAGTTCAGAAGAACGTGTTGAACAAAAAGAGGACACGAGGAGCCAGTTGGAATAGGTGGGTGGCCACCAATATCCACCTGGATCAGAAGTGATCAATGGAAAATAGTAAGTAAAAGGTATTAGATGGGTGCTGAAAGTATGCCAATTTAGGGACCTGTCACCTATAAAGATCCTTATTAACATAAAACACATCAGGGATATTTTAAGGGTGAATTTTCACCAATTGGATATTTTTTGGTATTGTTTTTCAAAATAAAAAACCACCAACTAGTCATTTTTCCTTAAACATTCACCTATTTGTTTACCCAAAATATGCTTATACTTTATAATATTAGCCCAAAATTATAATTTCTCGGGGTTCCATTTTCAATAGTCCTCCTCAATGTGTCCCTTTCGATCACATACTTTGCATTTCTTGGTGGAAGGGATTGCTTCTCGTGTCACTGCCAAAATATTCTTCTCATTCCACTTCTTGTTTTTCTTCTTATTCAGATGCTCTTGTGGTTTTTTTTCTTGTTTCTTTTTCTTGTCTACCTCAAGGCATTGTTCTTGAACACTGAACCATGAACTGGGATCAAATAAGTATTACTCCTTGCTCTGTTTCATGTGTATTTTAATATAGCAAATTTCAAGCATCTCCTTCTCCTCTCAGTGACTGCAACCAACTAATACCACTCCTTTTGAATACTGGTGCAACTAACCTTCCCTTCTAGGTCTAATGTGTTGTCTACCCTTTCCTCGACATCCATGGTTAACATTGATTTCTCATTCTTCTTCTGGAAATGTTTGGGGCACCTCTTAGGGTGTAATTTACAACAATAATCCTCAGTGTTTCTCTTTCGATCAAAACCTTTACATTTATTGGTGAAAGGGGTTGATTCATATGATGCCACCACAATCTTCTTCTCATTCCACTTCTTCCTATTTTTCTAAAAACATGTATTCTCTTGTGGTTCTATTTTTTTATGTGTGCTTGTTTCTTCTGTTGGTGTTCCTAGAGGTATTTTTCTTGAACACTAGCCTCATCAATCATATTTGGTCCAAAAAACCTCACTTGACATTGAATTTGAGGTAGAAATTCCCCCAAGTACTTGATCAACATATTTGGACTTTTGAGAGAGTCTCCAATCTAAATTTCTCTCTTATTGAACTCTATGGTGAACTCCTACACTGACTATCCTTTCCTTTGCATGAATAAATTCCATACTATTTGTTGGTGCTCCTCATATATGATTGTATATAACTAAGATTTGATCATGTATTTTTACACCTCCCAATCAATCACAAGTGGTTCATATTCCAATGCTCTACCTACTGCATCACTCTCCCACCATGCCAAATCATGGCCTTCAAGATTTAATCAAGTAAATGCGATCTTTTATTTGTTGTTTACTTCATTCACACCATAGTATACCTCCATGTGTTGTATCCATTTCTTCAGTTTGATGGAATCAACTTCCCCGACATATGGCTTGATATCTACCTTAGCCTGCACATTGAAAGGTACTCGTGTCCTGTTATAGATACATTTTCCCATATCTAGCTTAGCCTTGCACTCTACCTAAGGCTTCTTTTCTTCTTTATTTGGGTCTTCATGACTAGCCTATATTGATGGTGTTTCCTTACATTTCACTTTCAATAGTTGTGATACCATTGATGTCAGTGTGGCCATGCTTTAATCAATTCGATCCAACCTGACCTTGGGATTTTCTTCCTCATCTTCTCCATGATGTTCCCCTACCATCCTTTGTGCTATACTCTACTCTAACCCTAGAAACAACTCGTATACACTTCTTTTGTAGTCATTGCAAGTACTTACCATATAGGTATAACTAGATGTACTCGAACTCAAGATATGATACCATCTAATCTAAAAATGGTAGGCTTAGAGCCCGTCCATGTTGCAACATGTAAGTGACAACATCAAAGAGTAGAGCTTCCTTGAGAGTAGTGGTAGTAACTAAATGAAATTGTTTTATATTCATGTGAGCTCGTAGAGGCAAAGGCTGGAATGGAGGTTGGATCGAATGGTTGTATGTATCATTGGAAGCATGAGTTTAGTGGTTGTTGTAAACTTCTCCCTTGAACAATAAGAAAATACCGATTATCATTGCCCCATGGAAGTTTCCCTTACAAGAAGGTTTTTACCACCTAAATCATTGTGTCAATTATGTGTATGTTTTCTATGTTATTCATCTTGTTTGTAAGATTGTAATTGCTCTACTTCTTCTTGTTTTGCTTCTGCTGCACAATAAGTGGTATCAAAGCTCGTGAATCAAGCCAAGAGGCAAAATATGGCATATGAGCACAGGGAGAACTCGACCCGTCACTGGAAGAACAAGATTTGGCATTTTTTTTAACTCGGTCGTGGGTTCTCCCTCTGAAGAGGAGTGACCTTTGCTATGAAACTTGTGATTTAAAAAAATTTCGTTCAGTCACAGATTCTCCACTGTCAAGGAGAGAAAAAAAATTGTTCGGTAGCGAATTATCCATTTTCAAGGAGCGACCACTTCAATTTTTGGTCGTGATTTTCCTCTTGCCAGGGAGCGACCATGAGTTATAAATTGATAATCGTGGAAGGCGATTTTTTATTTGTGAACACAAGGTATAGGCATAGTGGTCACTTGTCTTACTAAGCACATGTGGTATGAAATTTTTATTTTATGCATATGAAGCCATAAGGTATGAGCACTTTTGTTTTATTATGCACGTAAGCTGAGTTGTATGAAGGGATCTACTTTATATTTGATGGTTGGAAGATGTTCCATAAATTTAAATATCATCACTTTATATAAATGGGTGGACTATGTTTTTGTTTTTAAACGTATATTTAACAAGAGTTGCATGGCAGTTTAGTCCCTGCCTCTTCCAAGTTTAGAAGGATAGGTTTCAAGATTGGTTTAGAAATTGATAGTTATTATTATTTAAAATTATAGCAAGTCTAATATAACACCAATCATACACTTACCCTATTCTTGCTAATATTATTTATTTATTATTAATATGGAATTTGAAATTCGATTAATTTCACTTACTCTACTTTAGCTAGTAAATATTATTTATTTATTTACTCTTGCTAGTAAATATTATTTATTTATTAATATGGAATTTGACATTGTCTAACTGTTCTACTTTTTGGCTTTTTTTGCAAGAATGTTGCGAAGTAAATTTTCACGAAGTAAATCTACACGAATTGTTTAAAATCCATTTTTGAATGCAGATATAGCATGACGAAAGACACTAGCATTATACAAAAATAATCACTCAAATCTGCGGATCTAACAATTTCTTACTGGATTTCAAGCAAATATCCCCTGAAAATATCACCAAAGAAAAACCAAAACCTAGAATGTTTAGACTACTACTTGTGGGATTAAATCTTAGTATTTATATGAACCTGTAATTGATGTAAATTAGTTAATGTTCAATTGTAAAAGATATATACATATATATATATATAT
>CBVK0102524745.1:0-11572 GCA_900067695.1 Picea abies | reverse complement strand
AGATCAGCAAGTCATGATTTTTATGATAAAATCTTCAATACTGTTGGCATGGCCACTGCTGCCAGTAGGCATCCATAGCCTCGACAGGGTTTCCATTTAACCCACTCGGACGTCTTTATCCTCTCAAGAAGTTCTAGATTAGAATAAAGGACTTTTAAAAGAGGCTTCTTATAATTTTACAAATTTTCATTTACCCGACATTGCTTCGTTGCCAGCAGGCCTGTTCAGTACCCCGACGAAGTTGTCTTGGCGCCATGCTTACATTTACCCGCTGCCAGCAGACCGGTTCAGTATCCCGGCGGGTTTACAAACACTTCCCACAGCTCTTATTAATATTTTTATTTTGTTTTTCTTTCATGAATAGTTGAGCGGGGTGACGCTGAAAAATCTTGATATTTTCTCATATTTTTCAGACCTCATCATAATTTTTTAAATACTGTCCTCTATTCAGCTCCAAAAATGTTTTATTTCTAAAACAACTTACTTTGACAGGGAAACTTCCTTTTTTGAGTCATTCCTTTATGGAAAAGGGATAGCATAAAAAGATAAAGATAATCATGGAAAACTTCACTCAGAGATCGATATTAGTTGACTTCTTTCAAACAAAATTTTCCAACATCATTTTTAAATATATCACTGATGTTCGTACAACTTTTCAGAAGTTATTTCAGTGAAGAGATTTTCTTATGGTCTATGTATGAATGGCTCAGTGCATAGGCATGCATATGTTTCAAAACACACAAAAACACACCAAACTGATCAATCAAATCAAAATTAGAAACAAAAACAAAGGCAGAAATAAAAATCAAAAGGAAATATTTACATAATATACATCAGGCAAAGTATCTTTTCAGGACTTGGCCATTCACCGGGTAGGTGTCAAGCTATCCTTCAAGATTCTACAAACGAAAGGAACTAGGACCCAACTTTTCAGCAATCAATAATGGCCCAAGCCACAAATTTTGAAATTTAGTGTGTTCACCCTTCCCTTCGTGTGGTTTGTCCCACTTCAAGACGAGATCGCCTACTTCAAAATTTCTATCAGAAGCATAATTAGAATCGAACCAACTTTTAATCAGTTGTTGATGTTGATCTAGTTTACGCTTGGCTTGGGTTCTTACTTCTTCTAACTTCATCAGAGCGTTAATACGACTTTCTAAAGGGAGACATTCTTCTTCTTGAAATTTTTGTGACAATTGAAGCAAAGGAAGAAGAATATGAGGTGGAAAAATGGCCTCTCTGCCATAAACGAGGAAAAAGGGGGAATTACCTATAGCATATTTGGGTGTTACCCTATCAGCCCACAATGCATTAAGCAGTGCGTTGTGCTAGTTCTTGTTGTTTTCAGCCACGGTTCTCTTGATAATCTTGATCAAGTTCTTGTTGGTTGATTCTGCTAAGCCATTACCCTGGGGGTAGTAACTCGTGGAATACTTAAGCTTTATTCCTTTTTCTAAGGCAAAGTCAGTCATCTCAAGAGAGGAAAAGTATGAAGCGTTATCGAAGACTAGACAATCAAGGATGCCAAAACGGGTAATGATATTCGAGTTCAGAAAAGCGATGACCTAACTTGTGTTAACAGTTTTTAGCGCGGCAGCTTCAGACCATCATGTAAAGTAATCAGTGGTTGTCACAATGTATTTGTGCTATTGTGAGGATGGAGGTTTAATAGGACCAATGATATCAAGGCCCCATTGTTGGAAAGGAGAATCGACTGTAACAGGCTGCAAGGGGAAAGCTGGTTTTTGCAATCGCCCTGACGCTTTCTGACAAATGATGCATTTACGGCATAGGGCGTGGGTGTCTCTAAAAAGCGTTGGCCAGTAATAACCAGCTCTTAAGACTTTATGAGCAGTGGTATCACCACCGAAGTGAACACCAGCTTCACCTGCATGCAACTCGAGAAAAACTTTCTCTTCTTCGTCCTTTTCAAGACAACACATCAGTACGCCATCAAAATTCTGACGAAACAGTATACCGTTAACTAGATGAAAGGAGGAAGACTTTAGTCTCATTGCTCTTCTCTTGGTAGGGTCAAGGTGACGGGGTGTTGATCCATGTTGAATACAGTGTCTATTATCGTCGTACCAAGGACTCACTAGGTTTTGTGTGCAACAAATCAAACTGTGATCATGGTGTTCTAGGCCTGACGTATCACTATCTTCTTGTTGTTCAGTTTCTGAATCAAATACCAATTTACACAACCCTTGGCCTCTCACGATATGAGCTGGAGAAATTTCTAGGTCATACTCCAGCAAGGAGGTGACCCAGTTGGCTCTTTTCTCTCCTAACTCTTTTTGCACTAACAAGTTCCTCACGGCAGGGTAAGGAACAATGACCTTCGTTCTTGACTTCAAAAGATAAGACCGAAAATGCTTAACTGCCTTGAAGACAACGTAGGCTTGTCGATCGACAGCTGAGTAGTTAAGTTCAGCACCTTTGAAAGCAGAGCTCATAAAGGCGATGGGTACTTCGTTGTTCTCGGCATTCTTTTGAGTTAGAACTGCGGCATAGGAACGATCAGAGGCAAAAGTATAGAGTGTAAAGTCTTGAGAGAAATCAGGGCTCATGAGAGACAGAGCATCAATTATGGCCTTCTTTATGTTGTTAAAAGATTGGTTTTCAGTGGGTCCCCAGTGATATTGGGCATCTTTCTTAGTCAGGTTCTGGAGAGGCATGACCATTTCGGAGAAACTGGGGACAAATATTCTCACGAAATTAATCTGGCCTAGGAAGGACTGCATAGATTTCTTGGAATTAGGTGGGGGAAGTTTAGAAATGACTTGTGTCCACTCGGGGTCAATAATCATTCCATCACTAGACACAATGAATCCTAGTAGCTTACCCTATTCTACTGCAAAGATGGACTTCTTGGGGTTCAAAGAGATGCCGTATTTACGACATCGTAGCAGAATGGCTTGTAGGTGAGCTAGATGATCGTATTTGTTTTTAGAATAAATGGTTACATCATCTAAGTAGACTACCACAGAGTGATTGATCAAGCCTCGGAAAGCAATATCCATTGCTCTCTGAAAGGTAGCACCGACATTAATCAATCCAAAGGGCATTTTGTGATAAGCATAAGTGCCCCACGGAGAACGAAAGGTAGTTTTTAACTGGTCTGATGGAGACATTAAAACTTGGTTGTATCCAGAGAAACCATCCAATAAGGATAGCCTCTCGTAACCAGATACTTGTTGAAGTATATGTTCCATGGGAGGGACAAGATAATTATCTTTATCAGACGCCTTGTTGAGGTTTTGGAAATCGACACAAAGTCGAATTTCCCTGTTTTTCTTCTGCACTGGGACGAGGTTGGATACCCATTGAGTATGTCTAATAGGAAAAATTATTTTAGCACTAAGGAGTTTATTCAATTCTTTTTGTACGGTCAGTTCTAGCTTGGGATGCATTTTCCTCAGTTTCTGTCGGAAAGGTAAGGTTTGGGGTTTCATTGGGATAACATGTTGTATAATGTTAGGATCGAATGTCTTAAGATCATCATAAGTCCAAGCAAAGACATCCTTAAATTCTTTAAATAATTTAACAAAAGAAGCTTTTTCTTGCTTAGAACATCCCAAGCCTAAGTTGATATACTGAGGGTTTTCACTAGTTCCTAAATTGACTTTTTCATAAGACAATGAGGAACTGTTGGTCTTACAATTGACCATCCTTTTAAATTTATCTTCAAAATCATAAAACTTTTCTAATCTAGCAACAGATTTGGGTATGGAATTTACCGTGTCTGATTAAGATTGAGGATGTTTTGGATTAGGTATTACCGTAAAGTCATGCAAATTATCATCATGCGTTTATTAATCTATCACAGCTCCTTGGAAGGTTTCCTCCATGTGCAAAAAGTTAATGATCTGCTGATCATCATCAAATACTCTCCAGTTCATGATATTGTCAGGAATAGATGGTCGAAACAATAGCTCCACGGAGAATGCGTTTGGAGATAAGCCTTCTGTAGGAAGAAGTTTAGAGGCAACATTAGCAAGTAGATCTTCTTCAGCATTACTTGATCTAGGTATGGAATTTATATTAAAAGCAGAAAATTTGTTTATTAAGCTCCATACCTCAGACTAGTAGCATTTGAGATGCGGAGTAAGACAATGTATAGAATTTCTCACCTGTCTGACCACTATCTCAGAGTCGTCGAATAAAACTAGATTTCGAATGTGCATGTCTAAGGATTTTCTGAGACCTTGTAACAAAGCCTCATATTCTGCAGCATTGTTAGTACATTCAAATTCTAATCTACAAGCCAATAATGTTTTATTACCTGTCGGATCAATAATGATGTAGCCTGCACCAGCTCCTTCTTTAGACTTGGAACCATTGAAGTACAGAGACCAAATTTGATTTTCATTGGGCTCACAAGACTGTTGGATAGAAGCTATTGGTTGCGTATATGCTTTGATCTCGGATTGTTGTTGTGAATTGTTGATAGGTGAAATTTCAGCCATGAAATTTCCGAAGTAGGTGTCCATTCCTTGGACTTCAGGCGAATCTGCCGGAGGTGTATATGGTTCATTGGGGTCATTCAAGTCTGTCACCGTGAACTTGAGGTAACGCTCACAATTCACCCTGATCTTGTTAGGCTTGCCGTTTTCTGGAAGCCATAAGTGAGACCAGTCTATCGCGAAGTAACCATGTAGCTACTCCGACCAATCCCTGCTCAAAAAAATACCATACACTTCTGGAATATCTACCACAATTATATCAATAACTTGATGAACCTTTGGGTTAGACGATAATCTAATCAATACATTTTTCAATTCGCCTATAACTTTAACATCTGTTCGATCAAGTTGTATAATTTTCAAAGAAGATGGTTCTACTTCGGCATTAATCTTTTGGTAGACTGACCAAGGCATCACATTTGACGATGCTCCTGAGTCAACCATACAGTTATGCACATTTCTGTTGAAGATTCTGAAAGTTAAAAGAAAAGGAGGTACATTCTTGCGAGTGTTTAGAGTAGTAGCTTGTGGTTTCTTACTCGCATTTTCTAAGACTACCTTATCTGAATTATTAACACTATTTACATTATTTATATTTGGTACAGGAAGGCTTTCTTTATCTTGAGAATCATGATTATTTTTTGTGGAAGTCTTCTGCGGGACTTTGCTTTGTACAACCTTGTTACCATTTGAATTTCCATTCTTTCCATTGTCTAAAATATTTTGCAACATCTTCTATAACAAAAATGGAAATTTCAACAACTCGTAAATAGAAATGTTAGCCCATAATTTCTTAAGGTCTTCAACAACATCATAATCTATTTTAGGGCTAGCATTACTCTGTTTAGTTTCTGCTGATTTAGATGGCTTTGGAGGTAGAGTTGTGGTGTTATCGGCAGGAGGTTTGTTTGTGGTCTTGCTCCTAGTATTGTAAGGATGCACAGTCTCAAAGTTAGCTTGGAAGATGTTATCTGAGAGGTGACCAAAGATATTTAGAGAAGACTCTTATTCTTGGATTGTTTCCTGCTCGACTTCCTCTTGAGGGATCTCAGGAGGAATCAAGTCGTCTTGGGATCCTAGAATTGTCTGAAGAGCGTATTGCAAACTTTCTAGGTTCAAGCCTTCGGGGTTTGGATTAGGCCGGTTTGTTTGGAAAGGTTTTCGGAAGAAGAAACAGTCTCAGTTTCATTGCTAGAAGAATCCTTAAGACTAAGAATGTCTTTTTCAATTTGTGTAGCCTCTTCGAAGGCTTCTAGTAACGTGGCCTTTTTGGATCTTTTCACCCAAATAGCTATACTTTGATGTAGAGATTTGGTGTAATAAGCTATTACAAGACTCTCAACAGGCATAGAGTCTGCAGGGATTCTGTTCTTAAGTGTTAAAAATATCTGATTAAAATATTTAACTTTTTCTTTTGCATTCATTTTTAAGTTCGAAAGATCCATGAATAAGACTTTCATAGGTTTGCCATCTCCGAATTTTTCCAAAAAAATTGACTCAAACTTTTCCCAAGATACTATAGTGTGAGGCTGTTAGGCAAAGTACCAAGTGGATGCATTAACCTCAAAGGTGTAAGGGAACAACCTACAGACAACATCTTCATGTTCAACGTTACAGAGTCTGATGGCTAACATAAATTTTTTGATATGATCTTCAGCTATCTTCTTTGAATCGGGATCAAACTTAGGAAGCCATTTTTCCGGATGCTTAGGTAAAGGGTGTTGGTCTCTAGGTATAGCTACAACGTCCTGGTCCAACCAAGGTCTAGTAGGGTTGTTCTAATTTTCCATTGGGGAATTGGGTGTGGAAGGATGGGAAGGTGGTTTACCTTCGTCAGAAGAGGAATCTCCTCCAGAAGAAGAAGGAGATGAGGGAGGAGGTGAAGGAGGTATCCCAGATCCTCCTGCAGCAGGATTTGTGTTTGGATCTGTAGGATTCACAGTAAGGTCTATATCACCTAGTTGTTCTCTGACTTCAGAGAAGTCTAAAGGTTGACCCCATGGGTGATGTGGTTGCCTAAGACTATCAAAGGCTTTATGTGATTTAATAAGAGATTGTCTAAAAATTTATTGTATATCACCGCCTGTAGGATTAGGGGTTGCTGGCTCAACTGTGATCTGCGGATCTTCGGTTGAAGTAGTTGCTCTTTGAGGGGGGATATTATCTTGTGAACGGCTTCTAGTCACTATGGGTGTGCGATTAGGTGGGGGAGGAGTCTTGCGACCACCTCATTCCATTAATTAAGTTCAGGCCCTCCTTCTAGCGCCATTTGTTGACGGGTGAAATCGACCATCCGTCAACTGAGATAGTGGAACCGATCCGAGGTTGTCTAAATAACCCAAGCCGTTTGGAATAGACCACCCTGACGAGCTTAATGGCTCCATTGGCTGCTCTAAGGTCTTCTAAAGAAGCCAAAGAGAAAATATGATCTGAGCTAAGTAATCTAACTAAACTAAATAAAGCAAACTAACTGTAACTAAATACAAGAAACTAACTAAAATAAAGGAAACTAGAAACTAATAAAACAAAGAAAAGGAACTAATATACTAAATACTAATTATTCTATACAATCCACTAATTATTATTGTAATAACTCAAATCAACTATCTAATTATCAACTATGATTATTCTTATTCACAAATGTACACTATGGACAATCTACAGATTTGATTAAAACCTGCAAAACTCATGTATTTGCTGCCTTAAGACAGCCAAGAATCTCTTTTTTGACTTTTATATTTTATGAAAAAGAAATAAACATTACCGAAATTAAACTATCCAATATAAATCTAATTAACTTACATCTATATTAAATTACTTAATGAAAACGATAAACACTACTCTAATTGACCTGGAAACGCTCCAAGTCTGCCCTATATATGATTGCTTCTTAAGCGGGTTGGAGGAAGAAATTCACACCATTTAGTCCTTAAAATTTTCGGAAACGATCAGCTATGCTGCTTCTTGAAGTATGTTACAGGACAAACAAGACATAAAAGAAAATCATAACAGTCTTCTGATTATAAATTCCTGCAAAAGGGAAACCTATTATGCAGCAAACTTATATATTACAATTCAATTTATGAAGAAGACAAAGCTATCGCTCACAAACTGAACTAACAACTATTGTGTCTTTTATCTATTTGGAAGAAACAAAATATAGATGATAGTAATGAAATTATATCATTTGAATTTGATTTAGATAACAAAGTAATACTAAACCATAAACAAAATGATATACAAAACTTGAAACACAATGTTGATATATTGAAAAGCAAAAGCTATGACAAAACATCAATTCTGCTCCAGTTTGTATCAGAATTCTATATCCTTGTTCTCCACAACTGAGGATGATGATTATTACAAAAACCATAGGTTTATATAGGTTTCTCACAAGGTAAAACATCCTTGTGAATAATAGCAAATAGTTTTACACAATCTGGGAATGATCCCAAAATCCCTTAAACTAAGTAACTAAAAATGCAAGTGAAATCCTTAATGTATCCCCCAACTGCTCCTCATATCTATTGCCAATTCAAATTTGCCTGCAATAGAACACAAAGACCAAATTAGAAGGATATTTTATGAAGAAAACAATAAAAAAAATGACTCTACAGACTTAGCTACAGAATCTTTTGATTCTGTAGCTGGTCAAAATAGCAAATAGGACCAGATATAACCAAATCAAATCGAATCCAATCATCTTCTAATAATCAAATAATTACTAATGATTCAATTAAAATAATCCTTTGAATTAAACCAAATCGAGCAGAATACAATCGGGACAGAGTAGGGATGCTCTGTTTTTTCCCAATTGCCATAAAATCAAATCGAATCTTCAACAAGACTGTTTCATAGATGCAATCAATAGCTAATCAAATTGTATGAGATACAAAACCATCATTATTAATCTGCATATGATTCATATCGTTTAATCAATTTCCAATATAGAAAATCTGTCACGATAAAACATGCATAACTTTATCCATAGAATTTGGCCACAGCTCTCGTTTGCTGAGTCTCAAATAGTTCACAGGTATGACCAGAATAATGGTCATAACTACCTTTGACCAATTATAATCATAACAACAGATTGATATCATTCAGTTAAAAAAAATGATATATAAATTGCTTCCATTGCAATCGGATGAAATCATATTCCATGACTATCGACTCAACAATTTTCAGGTTTGATCACCTCATAGTCAATAGACAGATGCGTAATAAAATCGACATAATCCATAATAAAAGCCGGGCATATAACTGAAATGGATATGACTGAATTTAATTATAGATACAAATCGTAAGACTTGATACGATCAATTCATTCCTCGAATCTCAATCAAATAATATATTTGTTACCATCGAAATGCAGTTCAAATCGTAACAACCACTATTGTTATCCATTCGAAATTTCGTTATGTAACAAATGATATACAAATCGGTCCTAACATAGAATATAACATCAGTACATCTAACCAATTTTCCCATCATATCGCACAAGATATAACCAAATAGTACAGAGATATTGTCTGTATTTCAACAATAGAAAAGGTATCAAATAACAGAGTATTCCAATCAAATCACGATCAATCAAATTAAATCTAATCAAAACCAATCCAGAAATCAATAATCAAAACTTATATATAACAAATGCATGACAGAGCAGGTCAATACTATATACAGAGTTTATGATCATTCCATATAAAAGAGTGAAAGTTATACCATCACAGTTGTTGAGGCTACGTCAATTTTGAATTGACAATTGCTGTAGCAGACTCGACATTTTTGAACAAAATTGAACCAGTAGTTCGTTGCTTCTTGTCGTTGGGTTGCACCTTTGCATTCTGGCCAGTGAGCTTTGCTACTTGGTTTTCCAAATCATGGATTCTGGATTGCAAGGTCGGTACATCCAAGTAGTACCTCTCCAGCCATAACCCACACTGATTGCAAGGTGCAGCAACAGGTTGATCAGCCGAGGGTTTCGATGATTCACCGAGGGTTTCATGAGGTAGTTTAATACCAGGAAAATTAGGATCATCCCGCAGACAGGGTGGAAAATTCTTGACAAAGTCGTGAGGACGTTTGTTACACAAGCCTTCCGAGTAAGGATACTCATTGGCAAGAAAACGTTCAACTTCTGAATCAGTGTCTTCGCTGACCACGATAGGCTCTAATTTTGCAGGGTGTTTGGGTTTATTTCTCGCCATGCGAGAGATTAACCTTGCATTTTTCTTGCCTTTCGAATTAGCACCAGCCTTAGCTTTAGGCTTGTTGGTTGCGGGTTTATCAATTTCAACCTTTTTAGTGACAGTCATAGGTAAATTCGAAGATGGGTCGGGTAGAGGTTTAGGCAACAAAATGCTGTAAGGTACAAGGGTAGGCTTGCGTTCGGTAACCACGGGCTTATCAACCTGTGGAGGGTTCAATTCTTCAAAGCCATTACGGCTGAGAAAATTATCCCAATTGTCACGACGTAACCCCAATTCATACACTATAATCATTTTAATCAACCCCAAATGGAAGAGTCTGGTATCAAGTAGGTTACGCTTGTACCTTTTGGGCATTTTGAACAAACTTCTATGCAGATAATGTGGCATACTAAGTTCAAAACCCATAAAAACCATCAATAGACGAAGGTGAAACATGAAAACGAACCCGTACCTGCCCTCGCAAGTAATGAATTGCTTGATTATCATTAGGAGGTCATGCCAGCATGGCTTTAGCATTTTTGTAGGCAAACCCCTGTCGCATGAGCTCACTGTTCGAGATTGGAACAACAATGTCCAGGGGACATCATCTACCTTGCAACTCTTCGACCATTTTTTGCCCCGTAATAGGCAGGCTGGTTGCCGATCTGAGAAACTGTTCAGTGATTTCAAGCTGGACATCTCCAACCTTGGCTCGACAGCCATCGAATGATAACGCAAATTTTCTAGCCACAGTGTGGTTATAACCATTGAAATTTTGTATAAACGGGAGCCACCTGAACTCTTCCAAGTCACTATAAGCACCATCAAACATTAGCAACGCTTGACACCCATTGGGCTCGGCCCTCACGATAGGAGCCACGACTTCTTCTCATGATAGGGTTTGGATTAAACAACATACAACGCAGGGGTAAAATGATGAGGTTTAACTGCTGCAAACGCGAAAGGTGGAATGAATCAATGTCATGCGTGGGAAGGTGGTGGGAGAACCACCGCCATGCAACGCATTAATGACCGTGTACAGAGCTTTCCCATATGTAATCACAATGTTTAAACATATTAAGCGGCCAACCGAATAGGTGTACAACCATATCAACGTGCCATCCATCTAATGTGTAACCAACACCATATGTTATATCCATGCACCAAGTGTACAGTTTAATGAATTCCAACATCAACCAACGATCCATTGTATCAATCAAAAGCTTCAAACCAATGTTAATTCAATCGTGCCAATGTAAAATCAAATTCATACAACAATGTGCCAAGCATCGATTCGAACTATTAAAATCCAAAATATTAATCAACGCGCCTTTGTGTAACTCAAACCAATGTCATTTCATATCAAATAAAACTTATAATATTATCAATGCATTTGTTTGCACATTCAAACGTTTATATTTCAAAGTTCTTTAGGACTTGCAACCAAAAATCTCATATGATCAATAAGTCAAGAGCTCATAAGAAGTATCAAAGCATATAAGACTTAAAATCAATCATGCCCTTTATAAAATCAAATGTAACCGATAAATCTTCATGCTCAATGGCTTAGTAAGAAAATAGATCGGAATGCGCAATCAAGGTAAGAGCAGGCCAAAGGACATAAGTTTGAAAGAATCTTTTGTAGTCATGTGATAAACCAATGGTCGGGTGTCTTTCAGCAAAATCAATAAAAGATGATAATAATCTAAACAACAAAAAAGGTGTTTTCACACTTTCAGTTGTGAAAACTGAATCGAAACCAAATTGCAATTGTTGCAAAAATGAAACAAATGTCTAGAAGCACAATGCGACGATGATTTGTCATTTAGAAGACAAGAGGTGTAGGCAGCGTTTTTAAAGAACAATTAAAAAAAATGAGTTGGCTGCCAACAGATTGCCAACAAAATAAGGTGG
>CBVK0102524688.1:0-23742 GCA_900067695.1 Picea abies | reverse complement strand
CGGCATTCCTGCTGAACCGCTCTTCCGATCTCACGGTTATGAGTCACACATGATTTTATCTATATTTCTTTATCTTTTATGGGTGATGAGCCAATAAATTCCAAAGAGGCTCTTCAAGGAGATTACTTCTCATTGGAAGCAAGCCATGGAGGAAGAAATTAAGGTCTTAGAACATAACCAAACATGGCATTTGCAAGAGTTGCAAGGTAGTTGAATGCAAATGGGCTTTTAAGAAGATGTATAAGGAAATTGATTATGTCAAGTTATGCAGTGCTTGTTTAGTAACAGAGGGATACTCTTAATTTGAAGGTGTTGATTATGAAGAGGCTTTCTCCCAAGTAGCCAAAATGTCCTCTATGAGATTGTTGTTGGAAATTGTTACTACCTATGATTTGGAAGTGGATCAAATAAATGTGGTGCTGGCATTTCTTCAGAATGAACTCAAAGAAGAAATATTCATGAGATTGGTGTTGGCCATTCTTACTACCTATGATTTCGAAGTGGATCAAATAGATGTGGTACCGGCATTTCTTCACAATGAACTCAAAGAAGAAATATTCATGAAGCGACATAATGATTAAAACTCGGGATAGTATTGCACATGCTCTAATTAAGGAAAGGTCAACGAATGGCAGGAAAGACACTTTGATAATAAGGACAAAACATTGTTGAAAGTGATTTCAAAATGAAAACTTGTTAAAATATGTGACAGCCACTTTCTTTAACAACCCTTAAATCGTTGAAATATGTGAACGAGATTTCCTTGTTACAAAATAGAGCATTGTCCTAATTTTACCAATATCATTCATAATTCTTTGCTATGAGGAATTTAACACATTGATATGAAGGACCAGGTAAATACCTATCAAGACGTTTGGAAACCCTAGTAATTATTCATATCCAAAATCTCCTCTGGAACCTTTCGAATGGGTTTGGATAACCATACCAAATTTTAGTTTCTTATGCTCTCAATAGGTGGCTCCACCACTGGCATATCTTGCCCTTTTTTTGTTCCATCGATGGGAAATAAGCAAAAAAATAGATATGAAAGGTAAATTGGGCCCTAAGGAATTAGATATTTTTGGGATGGTATAAAGAATAACCTTTCACTCTACTTTGTAGTTCTCATGAACAAACTAGACAAGTAACAAATCTCTGATTTTAACCCAATTCATATATGGGCACTCGACAGATCCCATACAATTTATACTAGGTGGGAGGGCCAAAATGATCTCAGAAATCCCCTTGTTCTTTGGAAATCGAGAAAAGGAAAGATTGTAGCTACTCAGTGCCCATACAACAAAATCTGGGCAAATTAAACCATAAACCCCAATTTTACCAAATGGCAGGGCGAAGAAGCTATCATAAATTTCCATACTTCTAGAAATTCGGCTAATGGAAGCTCGTCCCTCCAAATTTCAGGGGTGAAATATAAAATTTTTTCCTCTATCTCTCCTAAAAACACAAGCTAACCCTGTACACCATTTTTCCCCTAAAATCAATTACGGGCTAATGATATAATTTTTAAAAAATCACTCTAATACAAAAAATTTGCCCAATAAAAAATTGGAGGACCCTAAATTTCGCCCCTAAAAATCATATATGACACTAGCACCAACCATTTAGGTCATTTGACAAAGTTGAAACAATCTGTCACAATGGAATACTTTATAGCCGCTTTTGAGTGATTGGCTTTTCGTACAGAGAGCATGTCTAATGCTTTTTTTCTGAGAATATTTTATCAGTGGCCTCAAGGATGAGATTCGTACCCATGTCCTCATGGATCAGCCTCAGATTTGAGTGGAAGCTATTAAAATAGCTAAGGAAGCACAACAATTTGTCTCTTATCAATCCCCAAAACCCTCCTTTATTCCTTACCCTAAACTAGTCACTCCCACTCCTCCTTCCACTCCACTAAAGATCCAGAAATTAACCAGGGTAGAAGTGGTTGAACATCAAATCCAAGGCCTTTGTTATAACTTTGATGAAACATGTTTTCCTCAACACAAGTGTAAGGAAAACAAACTTTTTATGGCCATCGTCGAGGATGTTTCAGAAGATGATGTCAAGGCCCCCCTGTGGGCGAGTCACCAGAACCCACTGACATGACCCCACCCTCCTACCTTCCCAATGTTGAACCGATCATTTCCATGAATTCTCTTACTCGGTTCTCTGCTCCCAAAAACCTCAAGCTAATTAGTTACATTAAGAATAATAAGGTCATCATCCTTATTGACAGTCGAAGCACCCATAATTTTATTCCTCGCTGCATTTCCAAAGAAACTAATTGTTATATCCATGTCGTCAATAATTTTCAAATCATGATTGCCAATGGTGGGTCCATGAAATGTGGGGGTGTTGTGAAAATGTGTATCTCCAAATTGGTCAGTACGACATGCAATCTCATGTGTTTTCTATCAACATGTGCATTTGTGACATCGTGTTGGGTGTAGAATGACTAAGGACTCTCGGTCCCATTCTCATGGATTTTACAGAATTAACCATGTAATTCAACCAGGTGGGCCAACAACATAAGTTCCAAGGCTTCACCGTTAATTCCCCAGAGATCATCAGTTCCCATCGCATGGAAAAGCTCCTCAAAAAAGGTCATTATGGAATTATTTCACAACTCCATGCCATTCACACCATTGAGACACCATCTATGCCGCAGGACCTCCAATCCATCCTCTCCAAACATCAAGTTGTTCTTTCCAGTCCCCAAGGACTTCCTCCTTCCTATGGTGTTCATGGTCATTCCATTCCCCTTGTCCTAGACAACCTTCTTCCGATTTTTTTTCCCTATCATCATCCCTTTTCCCATAAAAATGAAATTGAGAAAATTGTTCAAGAATTGCTCACCGTAGGTTTTATCCATCCTAGTACGAGACCCTACTATTCTCATGTGGTCGTCCTTAGTAAAGAAGGATCTTGATGCACGTGTCCTGACTTTTGCGCCCTCAACAAACTCACCATCAAAAACAAATTTCCCATTCTTGTCATTGATGACCTCTTGGATGACTTAAGTGGTTATGAGTTCTTTACTAAACTTGACTTTCATTCTGAATACCACCAGATATGTATGAAAGAGGTAGAAATTATTAATACTACATTTCGAACTCATGAGGGCCACTATAATTGGACCCTTCCTGATTTCAAAAATACCTTGGCCCTGGAATGTGATTCTTCCAGGAGAGGAATTGGAGTAGTCCTTATGCAATATGGTCAACCTTTGGGTTTTACCAGAAAAAAAATATCAGAGCAGCATTTGGGCCAATCAATGTATGAAAAGGAAATGTTGGCTATTCTGCATGCAGTGGATCCTTGGCACCCTTATCTATTGGGGAAACACTTCCATATTAAGACATATCATCAAAGCCTCAAGTATTTTCGGGAACAACACCCTTTCTCCCCAAAGAAAAAAAAATGGGTGGCCAAGCTCTTTGGATATGATTATGAGATCATTTACAAGAAAGACAAAGAAAATGTGGTTGTTGATGCACTTTCAAGAAAATATGAAGATGAAGGGTCCCTTTTTTCCCTCTCCTTCATTGCACTAGATTGGCTCCAAGATGTTCGCCAGGAATGGCTACAAGATCCCAAAATTCCGCATCTGATCCAGCAATTGTAGGTCAATTCTCTAGTTTCCCCACGGTAATCAAGGCACAATGATGAGCTTCACTACAAATGTCATTTTCATTTAAATAAACAATAACAAATTAAATCCACAATACGTTATGAAATTCAGGATACACCCACAGCTGGGTACTCAGGGTTTACCAAAACCTATGACCGAGTCAAATGTTCTTTTTTCTGGGATGGTATGAAACAGGACATTCACAATTTTGTGGCAGAATATGATGTTTTTCAACCCAACAAGGGTGAAACAGTAAAAGATCCTGGAACACTACAACCGCTTCCAATTCGACCTTCTATTTGGAGGGATATCTCTATGGATTTTATTTTGGGATTACCTAAATCGAGAAATAAATCAGTCATCATGGTGGTCGTTAATTGTCTTTACAAGTATGTTCATTTTTGTGCTCTTCAACACCCATTTTCCCCCTTCACTATGGCTTAACTTTTCATGCATCAGGTCTTCAACCTTCATGGCATGCCTCATTCTATTATTTTTGATCAAGATCCCACTTTCATGAGCAATTTTTGGCAAGAACTATTTAGGCTACAGGTCACCCAATTGCATCTCAACACAACTTATCATCCCTAGACTAATGGTCAAACTAAAGTTTTCAATAAGTGTTTGGAGACATATTTGAGGTGTTTTTCATTGGAAAGGAAAAATCAGTGGGCTCAATGGTTACCACTAGCCGAATGGTGGTAAAACACTTTTTACCATACAACTACCCGCATGACTCCTTTTGAAGCAGTGTATGTACAAAATCCACCTCCAGTTCTCTCATACCTTCCAGGTGTCTCGAAGTTCCAGAAAGTTGACCAAACGCTTACGGTTCGAGAGGCTATTCTATGTAACCTCAAAGAGAATTTGGTCATGGCCCAGAATCGCATGAAGCAATAGGCAAATCAAGGTCACTCTAAACATCAATTTGCTGAAGGAGACCAGGTGTTTCTTCAATTGCAACCTTATAAACAAACTTCCCTCGAGGATGACCATTGTCAAAAACTGGCACCCAACTTTTATGGTCCTTATACCATTCTCAAGCATGTGGGACAAGTAGCCTATCAGTTAGCGTTTCCTAGTCATTCTAAGCTCCATTCTGTTTTTCATGTCTCCTTCTTAAAGAAGGTGATTGGAACTAAGTGCCAAACTCAAACTAGCCTTCCCGAGTTGGATGAAGAAGGCTCCATCTGGTTGCAACCACTAGCAATTTTGGACCAGCATCAACGTCATCTACATCAACGCACCATTAAGGAAGTGTTAGTCTAGTGGAAAGATACAACTCCGGTAGATGTCACTTGGGAACCAAATACCATTCTGAAACAATTTCCTCATCTCAAGCCTTGAGGACAAGGTTGCTTTTAAGGGGGAGGACATGTTAGGGACCTATCCTCCCTAACCCCTCACATAGGTAGAATAATATATTTCCATCTAATAAAGGCCAATATTAATAAATCCTAGCAATAAGTAAAAATAAGTCAAATGTAAGAAGACCTAATAGAAGCTTTCTCTTCTAGAAGGATCTTCCTCTAGATTTTTCTTTTGGATAAACAAATTTAGTATAAATAGGAGTAGAGGGTATGATAAGTTTTTTCTTGTCTATTATTGTAATATAGCTCTGCTATGTTGGAGTTTACCCCCTTGAAGAAGCAAGTGAACATTGTTATCATTAATCGAGATGCTCTTTCTGGTGTTATTCTGGCATTATTCTAGTATTGTTATGGTTATATCATTGTTGTTATGCCATTTCTAGCTAAAATATTTTTGTTCTGCATACTATTGTATATCTCGAATACTACATTCACTTAGATTTAGACCTTGTAAGAATTCACTCGCAAACACTTTTCAAACCAGCTCTGATACCAACTTGATCCAAAAAATCCTTAGATGCTTATTAATCTTAAATACACAATAACATCTACTTGATCTTCGAAAAAAAAATGACTGTTTTGACTGCTTGCAAATTAAATATGAAATACTTATCTATCCAAATACACTTTATTGATAAACAACTTGCAAAATAATTGAGCGTAAATAGAAAAACAATATTAAAATCACATACACAAGTTTGATAATGGAATTCACTCGATTTGGGCTACATCTCTGGGTCTGTTTCCAATAGAGACCTCCTTATTAATACTCAAATGCTTGTGTTTTACAATGACCTTTTTTTGCATTACTCAAAATAAAAAAAAGAGTCCACCATTGAATTCCTTGTGAAAAATCATGAAAAATGAGTATAAATTTCTTAAAATTTCATGTTGGAACCCTGTGGCATGTATTACAGTGTAATGTCCTAGTCTAGGTACCCTAGAGTATGTACTTCGAGATTGTACTCTACATAATTATGAGTGTCTCCTTTCCTCGAGTTGCATTCCATTAAATAGGGTGCAAGTCCTTTAACCACCATCGGAAAGTATTAAGTATTTTTTTAGGTGGGTTCTAAACAAACCCCACACCTTTGGTGCACTGGTTAAGTTTGTTAGCATATATGTGGCAGGTCATGGGGTCAAACCCCATCGACCATGCCATAATTTTATGGTGTGGTTATAGCCGTATGGCATAAGATATAACCATATATTATATTAACATGCGATGAAAATAGTTTAACAACCTCTGCGCGAGTGTTATGGTCACATTACAATACATAAAACTAGCATTGGGGGCTTAGGCCCTTGGCCATTTTTTTCCACAGACTAAACCATTACACAAACTTAAATACAAATGGTTCTACTAACGATTAAGGAACAATGTGATGGTGTGATAGTTAGGCCATTGGTTGGGTTAGTGGGAGACCTGGGTTCATCCTCCAGGCTCCAAATTTTTTTGATAAAGATTACACATTAATGGCCAATGGGAGGTTGCCATGTGGCAACCTCTCATTGGTTGATCTCTTCCATGTGTCGATAAATGATCGGCCCACCTATATGTATAGTATGCCAAAACACCTGCACAATCAACGTATGATCATGCCGCGTGGAAACTTAGGGTGTGTCCACGTCACCCTTGTAGTGGTGAAACATGTCACCTTGACCCCTTTGACTTTGACTTTTGACCTAGTTGACTTGAACTTTGACCAGCCATAACTTTTGCATATGAACTTTGTTTGAGATGATTTTTGCATCGTTGGAATATCTTTGAGCTCTACGCAATGATGGATTCTAGAAAGAATTTGTGATGATTGGATTTTGATCATTTCTAAATCCTTTTGAACCTCTATGAGCATTTTCGATCCTCCTAGACCTTTGTGAGCGTTCCTGGATCCTCCTAGATCATTGTTGTCGACTTCAATACAAAATGTTTCCTAAGTGTTTAACTCCTCGTGACTTACTACTGCAATCACATTGTATCCAACTATTGCATTCAAGTCTTGAGATGTGTTTGCCCATGCCAAAACTTGTGTTTTCTACCATATCTCTATCACTCCATCCAACTCCAAAGACTAAGGAAAGTGTACACCTTTTCCTCTCTATTGTTTCCATCATTAGATATTCATCAAGGTGATCATCTGCAATGTCTAAATGATGCACTTCGGGCCTATTGGTGCATCTGTACTCTTGACCCCCTTGTCATGTTGTTGTTCTCTCCCAATTCATGAACTAGTTGAATGGTCAATCCAACCATCACACTTCTTGAGACTGTGCACCCTCAAGTACAAAATGGTCACTTCCTTTTGTAATTCGTTCCATATCCACAACCCTTAGACCAAGGCAAGGTCGTCCCTTACCTTGCTGCACTATGAAGTCACTTCAAAAAAATGTCTTATGCGAAAACTTGACTCCAATTTCCACCTCATGGCATAGTGACCCAATATTTACACTAATAACTACATGCCCAAATTGCCTTTGCCTCATTACTTCATCACTCAACTATGTTATTATATGTATTTCCACACAATCCTCCAAACGAAGGAAAGTACTTAACTTTCCTCCTTTCGTCAAGTCACCTCCTGCAACTCAATATCTACGATGAGTGTAGACGACATTCCTACACTCCTCAAATGTCCCAATGAACCATCCAAAGTGGTCCAAGTAAAATAAGTCACCTCAAATAAATTTTATGCCTTAGGCATGTTCGCACCATTACTTCTACCAAACCAAACCAATGACCCCATTGAATAAATGAGTTAGCGCCATCATCTGCAAGTCACCAAGGTGGGCTCTACCTCATCCAATGTTCCATACCAAAGGCGAGTGAACATGACCCAATTCACTTGGTCTGTGTTATGTACATTCAGGTTGACTGCCAACAATTATTTGTCGACTTCGTTTCTAACTCCATCCATCTATTAGAATAAAACTATCTTGCACTTTCTAGAAGTATTCAAACTATGGCACTGCCATCATTACTATTAAGTCTTTGCATGTCCCAACAAATCTATCTAAGGAACCAAGCACTAGGGCACCTCATCCATCCTCTCAAACTTGACACGTACATACTTCACTGCCCACTTCACCACAACAACCTATCCAATGCACCTCATGATGAAAGACTTAGGAAACTTTCTCAAGCCACCTCCATGGCTACATCTAAATCTGCTATAGTCCATCACATGACTCGTCCAAGCAAGTCACTCCAAGCTCTTTGCACATTCTCCCAATCAAGGCATCCTAATCGCTACATGACTTCTTTGAATCTACATCACTTGAGTCACACTCAAGTTTGTCAATTTTCACCATGGAAATAGATTTCACTTGAACCACCAAGTCATCTGAATTCCCTTCAAATAAATCAACAGAACACTTGGGAAATGCAAGAACTCAAAACCAACCATACCTTCCCCAACGAAATCCTTGGTTGCACCCATGGTTCAAGTCTATTGTTTTGGACCTACACTTTCCCAAGCAACCAACTCTCTAGATAAGCTCCCCTAAATCATCGCCTACAACTCCACAAATCTACAAGACCTTCGTTGTGATACAAGGTCGAGTCCATCTGTCCACTTCAGAAATTTATCTAAGTTCCAAAATTTGCATGCAACTCACAGAACTCTTCTCCAATGTCTTGTCATCTTCTCACCTTGATTGCTTCTTCTTGAAGAACCATGCACCCACCGGTCGACTGTGAAGTCATACTATTGTTAACCGACTTTTGTAACTTTGTGAAGAGCTAGCTCATCTAAAGTTTGTGGTCGACCCACTTGCCCAAAAATGCAACTCAACTCAATTGTTGTTCACAACGATGCAAAACACAAAGACATCATGATGGAAACATGCCCAACCAACCTTTTTCTACAAAGCTCCTCTGGGTCACCTCAAGTCGTTCACCCAAGTGCTTCAACTTGCTACAACCCAAAACTTCTCTCATTCATGATCACTTCTACTATCACCCTCTACACATTGCTTCTATTATCACTTATGTGGTTAGATATGTGACAAGTTGTGCGATCAATCCTACGTTCACATGCCTCACCAAAGTGCTCGAATCACCCAATGAACTCTACATCTAGCCCCTTCAAATTGTGCACAATAAGTCCAACACTTACTTCTGCAACACATCAAACCAACCAAGTATGTCCCCATACTATCTTTTCTATCAAGTCTGCGACAAGTTTTGTGATGAACACTGTGATGAGTTATGCGATCACCCACCTTGTCCAAGTGCTTCATTTCACCAAAAAATCTATTTTCAGCCTATACAAGGTGTGCACCTAGACCAACCTTTCATCACACT
The DNA here is from genome assembly GCA_900067695.1 of Picea abies. Taxonomy (NCBI): domain Eukaryota; kingdom Viridiplantae; phylum Streptophyta; class Pinopsida; order Pinales; family Pinaceae; genus Picea; species Picea abies. The sequence goes on along the minus strand of CBVK0102524688.1, from coordinate 14,435 downwards.
GTCAATCAAACCTCTATCGTAAGTCTGCAAAGAACCAGTTCACTCAATCAAACGGTTCACCAAGTCTACAAACATTACCACTGAGCTGATTTCGCAAAGAACTGCCTTTCAAGTTTCCTATGATACCATCTATTGTCAAGATAGTGGTGAATGGTTCAACAATGCTTCATCAAAATATGCAACGAAATTTCTCTTATACCACCTATCATCGAGATAGTGGTCAAGTCCTAACCAACCCTTTATTAAAATATGCAATGAAGAAGCTCTCATAACATCTATTGTCAAGATAGTGGTGAAGAGCTCACCAAACCTTCATCAAAATCTGCAATGGACAAGCTCGGATACCATTTGTCACAACCCAAGAGTGTGCCTAGCTGAATCTTGTGATCGTGCACCTCTTGAGGACATTTGACAGCATGCCATTTCTCACTTGGATACTTGGAAACACCAATGATACTTTGTCTGGACTACGCCTCTTCACCTAGAGCATACCCATATTCTATTCTTGGCTACTCGTGAGCCACACTCCTACTCTCGTACAACTATTGTATACTTAGACAATTTGTTAACAAATCAACATATAATCATATAAAAGAATACATCCATGAAACAATGAGAACACTTGCAAAACAAAGAAGAGGAACATAGATATAGTGCGAGTGACGCAAATCGTTCCTAACACCTTGCTAAGTCTTATTATTGCAACACTATTACAACATGAGCACTGCTGGCTCAGTTTACAACTTGGCATAGTCACACGACTCGCCTCACCTCACCAAGACACTCATACACAGATTCGTCACACCAAGACTCTTTGTCGAAACCATCTCCACAACCTTTTGTGGTGCATCTCAAACGTGCCCTCACCCGTAGACTCATCGTCTCTTCTCTGTTCCAATGCTTCACATGGAGTTGTGATTCTGTCTCTTAGCATGCCTCCTCAAACCTGCAACAAGACTTCCCCCAAACTCAACCAAAAAGAAGGTCACCCCAACTCTACCCACAAAATTACCTCAAGGTAGCACAAGTTCTCCCATGTGGAGCGGCTTGGATCCTTGTAGGAGCTCGCCCCTCTTTGTCTACGTCTACCTTAGAATCGTAGAGATGATCTTTCCCTCCTTGTTCTTCAAATTTGGGTTGTTTTCCCTTGTTCTTCAAATTTGTCTTCTTTGGTTATGTGCCCTTGTTCTCTTATAGGGACTCGAAAGGTCACCATCGTGAACCGTTGTGTCCTTTGGGGTGTCACTCCCCTTTGTGAACCCATGTGTCCACATGAATCACTGCACGCCTTTGTGGCCCTGTTTTCCCAAATGAATCTTCGTAGACGCGGTCGCCCAAACAAATCGCCGTGCTTGTCAACTGTCGTGCCCCTTGGAACCAGCCCACCCCAACCTTTGTGTGCTCCTCATTTCAACACACCCCAATCTCTTGGTCACATCATAATTGGGCAAACCCCTTGACTCGTTCGCATACCCAAAGTGCCCACTTGGCCAACTAGTATGAATCTTGGGTGTCAAAACAACCCCAAATTCTGTGTCCATGAAGACTTGGACTGGACGAGGATCTCCTCACCCATCTAACTAAACACCTTACGGGTATGAAATTACATATATTGAATGTGTACTGATATATCTCAAATATGATATATGCAATAATATATAAGTAGTACGTAATGTAAAATTGTAATTTTTCTACCAATTATATTGACAAATTTCAATGATAATCTAAAAATTAAAAATGTAAAACATGATCTCGGTGGAAACCTTATTACTTGCCATAGCTTAGCTGCACCCAGGTTCATTGAAGACTGTCGAGCACGGTTATAACTCTCTTGGAGCGAGAATTTCTCTTACCTGTAGGCCGGCGATATAAGAGGTAGATAATGCTCGCCAATCTAATTGAACAGTTGCGAGGTTGTATCGTCGACTGACAATCCCTGGACTAATTAAAAAGAAAAGTACGAGTCCATCATAGCGCAATGGTTATACTAGTAGGACAAAATTACATAAAAGAAGTGAAGCTTAATTCTGAAATTGATTGTTTAGCTCGTCCTTCTGTTTTGTTAACTGTTGCTTAACGTTCACGTAATTATTTACAAGAACGAAAAAGCTACGGGAAGATCAGGCGGTCCTGCAGGTATATTGATTCGCTACCAAGTTTTTGGTTGCCCGCGACTCTGCATGAGTCGGACTCGTTATAGAGAGCAGTGTAGTTTATGCCATATGGAGTCATGTAGAAGGAGCAGTAACAAAAGGTTGGTTAAACATTCTAATCTTCTAATCTTCTAAGGTTGGTTAAACAAAAGGTTGGTTAAACATTCTAATCTTCTAGGTTTTTTTTGGTAAGAATTGGTCGGAGTCCGGCAATGTAAATTTGGACAAAATCTCTATTTTCTATTGTTTAAATTGTCTTTCTGAATGCATGAATGGATTCAGCGCACTGAAAAATTCATGGGGGATTATAGTGATTTTGTCCAAATTTACATTGCCGGATTCTCGCCAATTCTTGTCAGAAAACCCAAAAGGTAAAACGTTTAACCACTCAAATCAATTCAGCCTGCTGAAAACCCATGGGACACTGCCACTCAAATCTGCAGATCCAACCATTCATCACTAAATTTCGATCAAAATCAAAGAAAAAAAGTGACCAAAAAACCTCCAAAAGATAGAACGTTTAGACTACTCTGTAGAACAGGTTGCTCTTGTGGGAGGGGCCTCTTCTTCCGTGGTACTGGTGGATTTAGCGAGAAGTTTTAGAAATAACATATGTTTGTATTATAAGCTCCTAAGCTCCTCCCTGTTCATGCGTACTCGAGTACGAAAATAGTATGGCATGGTTTTGCAACTTGCATTATAATAACATATGGTTCATACATTGCAATTGGATAAAGCAGGTGCCATCAATGGGAAGATTTGTTTATTCCAATTTTCAATGTTTGTGTTATTGATTTACACACTTTGAGTTGGGAAAAGTTGTAAGCCATCCCGAGCAGGCCTGGATTTTGACGTCCCAGCCTCACAGGACGTATGTATTTCCACTTTCTAAACGTACTTGACAGCCGGTTTTAAATGCAGAACGTAGAAAATGACGTGAAGCTTAAATTAAAAACTGTCATTTTGATGTCTGCGCATCCGTATAAACCGTCAAATTTTTTGAAAAGATGTAGACAGCGGACCAGATAATTGAACGGAAGTTTGCAGTGCTGCAGGTAAGGCATTAGGTTTTTTTATTTTCTGGACTACCCGGTTGCTATATTTCTTTATTTTATTAAGTTGATGAAATTTCTTCTATTTGTCAGGTGTAGGCTTTAAAGGCACGAGCTGACAAGATGATGAAGAAATAATGGCGGTATTAAAAAGAAGGGTAGGGTGAAGCTGCTGAATAGGCTAGGTAAGTTTCACATTTTTTTCGATAAAGAAAATTGTTTTTTCGCAGCAGAATCATTCTTTTTCTTAGAGAACTTGCAGTGAGGAGGTTAAATATACTAACCATGAAAGAGAGGAGTCTCAGAAAATTTCACTTATAATGGAGCTTTAGGAGTGCCTTAAACTAAATAAGATTAAACGCCTTAAATGTTTGCAGTTTTAAGGTCCTTAAATGTTTGCAGTTTTAAGGTTTTAGCAAGCTGATAAAAATGTCAGCCAATTTACATTTATGTAATGTAATATATTAATGTAATGTAATATATTAATTGATTGATACATAACAATGTTATATAATAATTTATTAATACATTATTAGATTAGGTTTCTAGTTCAAATCCCTACATTAATACTTAGTAATACATTATATTATATAATGTAACATATTAAACTATTAATACATTAATAATGTATTAATACATTAAAATATACACTTATTGATTGATATATTAATACTGTAATATAACATTAATTTAATGTATTAATTAATTTATACATTACATTATTAATTAACACATTACCAAAATATCAATACATTAATAATAAACTAATAAAGTAATACATTAATAAAATAATAATACATTGAACTTAATGTATTTAGTAAACATTGTTAAAATATAATACATTAACAATTAACAATATATTATTACATTATTATAATGTATAAATTAAAATATTAATAGATTAATGTGTAATTTATAAATTAAAGTATTAATACATTAATAATGTAATGTATTAATTAATTAATACATTAATTGACAATGACCACCATTGGTTGATTATGGTTGACCATGACCATACTTAACTATGGTCCATCATGACCATTGTTAACATCCCTATAATTTCACTATGCATGACCTTCACTATGGTTTGACCTTGGTTGAGCATGATTGACAATGGTTAACCATGTTTGACAATTGTTGTCTATAGATGATCATGGCTACTCATGACTATGACTACATATGACATTAATACATTAATGTATATGGAAATGTATTAATTAATTAATTAATACATTAATACATTATTAATCAATACATTGCTAAAGTATTAATACAATAAAACATTAATTAAGTAGTAATACATTTTTAAAGTATTAATACATTAATAATGCATTATTTTTTTTGTTTGTAAATTCATGATTTATTCCATTAAAAATATAGCAGTAGTACATTCAAGAGGTCTGGGATGAGCTGAGAGGGAGGTGGAAGAGTCATCGAGAGAGATTGACTAAAAATTTCTAAAGACCCGAGTCTGCCCTTACTAGGAAACTAGGAAATCAAAACTTGGAAAAATAGCCTGCCCATAGAGGGAAACTAGGCTTTCAAAAATGAGAGCAAAAGTATTTGCAGTGCTTGACATGTCATAAAAATTGGAACTAAACAAAATTATAAGAAACCTAAAAACTAAAAGAGAATGAAAATTAACCAAGTGGGCCCCCTCAGGGGGTTTCTTCTACAATTGGTTACCCGACAAAGTCGTTGTCACTAGAGGATTTGATGGAGCTGTATTGCGCTTCCTTGGTGGGAAGTCCCATGGTTTTGATGAAGGAGGATGGAGGTGGAAAATCATTGTGCTGGAATTTCTGTATGGGGGGGGAATTCTCGACGTCACCTGCTTGTGCACCTTGCATGCATGATTGCGCCCCTATTTTCTGCCTCCATTTAGAATATGAGGGGGTTGGGTTGTTGTGATGGTCATCCGAGGATAGTGAGTGGGCTCTAGGAGAATGTGGAGAGTTGGAGGGACTTTGAACTAACACACCAGGAAGACTAAGAAGGGAGTGGGTTGAAATATCTTTTACCGTCCAATAGCTCCTTCATTGCCTTTGAGTGTGTTGGGTTGTAAGATGAAAACTGGCCATTTCCTCCTCTGAATCATATAACAATTGTTGGATAGATCTTGGGACCAAACAATCATATCCCTCCTAACTGACCAGAGTGGGATGAAGATGTGCACTAGTCGCTCTACCTCCATGACCTCGCCTCCCTAGGAGGGGGGTGACATGTATGTGTCTAGGAATTGCAGGAACCCTAGGGAAACCTATGGAGAAACTAAGGTGTTGTCCACGACACCCTGCGGAACTTGTAGTTGCCACCGATGAACTGAAACGAGAGTAGGGTCAGAATGATAGAGTTGGCAAGATAAAAACAACCACAGTAGCTCTGTGTATCAAGAATAATTACACCGAGTAGAAGTGCAAGCCATAGTCTATGCCAAATGAGACGAAAATGGAAGTTTCCAGAGTTGAAATGGAAATTTCCTTGGGCAATCAATGCTCACACCATATTGTAGAGACGAATTCATTGCCATCGTACCTCATTGCCTCTAGAGCTTCGCTGTAACGACTAGTGGAGTAAATGCTCGGGGCCTCGAGTACAACATGCACTTAACTTGGATGGGATGAGAGAGGAGCGTTAGCTAGGTTGCCATCGATCATAACATTGGAGGCGTCGTGAGTGGAGGCCAGGTGTACCAGACTAGCACCCGCATCCAAGTAGATTAATAATGCATTATAACATTAATGTAATGTCTAAATTAAAGTATTAATTTATATTAATGTATAATGTAACTTATTAATTAATTGATACTTTTTTTCCCTGCAAAAATAGTTTCCTTGTTATTCAATTGAATCAAATGAAACTTTCCAATACATATAGTGAAACTAGGCTCAAAACCATGACAACATACGCATTATGAGCTTAACATGTCATTTTTATGGGAATTGAACCTGGGTCGAGAGGATAACAATCATTCCTCACAACGATCCAAGCTAAACCCAATTGACTAATTAATTAAGTCATACTTTAATAATGTAATGTATTAATTTATTAATACATTATTAATTAATACATTGCTAAAATATTAATACACTAATACAAAGTTACATTTTAATAATTCATTAATAAAGTAGGAATACATTTACCTCACTGACCTTAGTAATACCATATTAGGACTTTAATGACCTTACTAATACATTACTAAAGTTTTAATACATAACCTTGGTAAAGTATTAATACATAACCTTAATAAAGTATTAGTACATAGCCTTAGTAAATAGCCCACGTGTCAAATAGAGCCTATGTATTAATATGATATTAACACATAGTATTAATACTATGACAATGTCACCATAAGGTCACAACCTTGTCGTCACGAGGCTATGTTCGTCACATTGCAATGACAAGGCTATGTTTGTCACATTGAAACGACACAACATTTGCATCACATTGCGATGAAATGATATTTGTGTCAGATTGTGGGAGTGGATCTCTTGAGCATATTCATGACCTATTCTTGGTGAAAGATTCATTGCAGGTACTCTTGGAAGTTCTGTAAGTCTGAAGTATTGATGACGAAAGTTTCAAAGTTTTAGAAATACTGAAAAACCTTAGTTTCTAAGATGTACGTGGGATATCAGTCTAATAGGTTGTGTACATACATAGGATATTAGTATAATATGGTGCGTACATATGCGGGATGACAATATAATATGGAGCGTACATGAGGAAAAGCCATAGAATCTTGAGCAAGTGTTGGTTCCAGGTTCCTGAAGTCTGAAGCAAGTTTCCAGAACAATGATCTACTAGTTCAGATCTGCTATAGAAGATATCGTATGGTTATATGTTGTCTTCATGCTTATATTTTTTCATGGTATGGTGAATGCTCAAGGCATTCTTTGTATGGCTGTATTGATGTCTAAATATGGTAATTGGTTGGTTAAGTAGTTCAGATATGTTCTGATTAAGGAATATCCATTAATATGTAATGATGTATTGTTGAGGAGCATGCATAGGTTGTTAGATGGCATAGATATGTTCATGATTGGTTATGTTATAGATTGGACAATCAAAGGTAGAGTGCAGTGACAAGATCATAAGTGGATGTGACAGAGGCAGAAAGGGTCTGAAGGGCCAGAAGGTTGAAGTTTCATAAGCCCTAATTTATGAAAGTATACGCAGGTTGAAACTGGGACATGACACGTACATATGTGTGCTACAATATAGTTAGACCATGTACATACACGGTTGTAGTATAAATAGGTCGCCTACATGTTGAAAATTTGGTATCTGTTGAGGATTGATTCCTGTTCTCAGTTGGTGCTGAGATTTGCAGGTTGAGTATTACATTGAGAGTTAGTACTCTTGTGGAGTTGTTGTTGAAAAAACCCCAAGAATTGTGGTATGTAATATAAAATAAACTTATGCATATATCTTTTGTTCCTTGTGGTAATGTATTATTGATGATATTTTCTATTGATATATGTTTAGATACAACTTGTTATAAATGAAAGTAATGAATTATGATTAAATGGTGATTAATAAAAAAAGGTGTTTTTGTAAAGGAGTGAAAATATTCCTACATTGATTCACTCCCCCCGCCCCCCTCCCCTCTTAGTTTGGTAGATGTGTCCAACAATTTGTGTCACATTACAAAGACAAGATATTTGCATCACATTGTGACAAGCAGGCCATGTTTGTCACAATGTGACGACAAGGCTATGTTCGTCACATTGCGACGACAAGGATATGGTCATCGCATAGCGATGATAATATGTTTGCATCACATTGGGATGATGAGATATTTGGATCACATTGTAATGACATAATATTCATGTCACAATGCAATGACAAGGCTATGTTCATCACATTGTGATGAGAATGATATGTTCGTCACATTGCTACAACAAGGCTATATTCATAAAATTGTGATGACAAGGCTATGTTCATCACATTGTGATGACAAGGCTATGATTGTGACATTGTGATGACAAGGTGTTGACACTTAAATATGTTGGCACCGAAACGACAACCTCCTGAGGATGTAAACCCCCCTGCATTTTTATAGAGGTGGTACTCCTATTTAAGATTTTATCGGGACTCTAAATCTTCATAATATGGGACTTTGTAGAAGTCTGTTATGGTAATCAAAAAAATATAAAAAATAACATGAAAGAAAATGTTTTTTTCTTTTTTTCTTTTAAAGAAAGTTCCCGAGAAATGACTAGGAACCGCAGACTTCATACATTTAAGAAGATAGAAAACATTTCCCCACATCCATCATAATTAAACTAAAGATTTATGATCACATACAAATAAAAAGAAGATGGTCCACAAGCATAAGAGAAATTTAACACACTGAACATGGGCAGCTCAAATAAATATAATGATAAATCAATCTAAAATACTTTATACTCAAAACTCAGAGTTACAAAACACAGTGAAAATTGATTCCAAAATAACTCTCTTGAAATTTCTAAAAACTATATATAGTCTCTTACATATTCTTTGAAATTTAAAATGTGTTTTTCTTTAGGAATAGTATTGAGGCTCCCATGGACCATAAAGAAAATAGAAACAAGAATTAATATTGTAGAAGGAGGATTGTGGGTGATAAAATAACAACAAGACCTGGAAAGAAGATAAGAGAAGTTATCAGACTTCGGTTAAACCTTTCTAGTCAAAGAAGCGGATTAACTGGGTGAAGGAACTGATAAATAAAGAAATATTTGATTAGCATAAACTTTCTATGATGTTCTCTTGTGTCTTCATCTGCTTGCTGGTGTCATTTTATTGTCTTCATCGACGGTTACAAGAACTGTCTCAGTTGTTTCTTTCCCTTCTAGAAATCATCGTACAAGTTTCTTCTTGGAAAATTTCCTTTAATTAATGCCTCATTAATGAATTCACATCATTAATACAAGTATATTGAAATTGGGTCCCTCTCCTTTTTTTAATAAAAGTTTTAATTAAACTTTTATTTTTTGAAATTTAATTAATTTCCCTTTAAAAGAGGATGACTGTGTTTTAATTCTCTGGGAATTATAATAAACTTTTTAGCCATGGAAATAATTTAAGAAATTATCTTCATCGTATTATATTTCCAAGTATATAATTGTTTTCCAAATACGTCGCCTAGATCTCAAGATATGAGCTCGAGAAGTTGAGTTGTCATGCATGCCCATTAAAAAATGAAGCTAACTAATATTTTAATTTTTGAGAAAAATGTATAAACTTTCAGCACATTAATACTATACCACCATATTCTACGTGAAAATACCTTTCCAGTGGTATAAATTGTGTTGCAAACAGAGTTCGGGAGGTCAAGATATAGCCTTTGCAAGATCGTGACTTAGCCACCGTCGATCAAGTTTGATTGGTAAATGTGGACCCTTGATTTAATTTTGACATCCTTTGCTGAATTTCGAATTTTATTCATTATTCTTATCCCACATGTATGAGAATAAAAGAGTTTTAGTGGTATATAATGTTAATTGTAACATACACTTGACAAGAAATAAATAAGAGAGGAGACTATGGAGCTTGGAGGATTCGACCATTGGAAAATTGTCAAATATAATAATAATTTTGCATGCCCAGTCAACGACCAATATTTCCAGTTAGCAATGATGATTCACGCAACCAAATGTTGCCACATGTCATCACTCAGTAGGCCAACAATCTTCCAATAAGAATCTTCCATATTTCATCCAAATGATCACGCCATGTGTCACTTTTTGTATACTGACACGTGTCTCCATTAATTAGTTGGTATGTGGGTATATCTCATTGGTTAATAAAGTTACATGTGTCACTTGGAGATGTTCCTCATAGAAATTAGGATAAGAAAAATATTATTAAAATAATATGGTGGGTTTGCGGGGTTATGTGAATGCGGAGGTAGGTGAGAATCTTATAAATCACTGCGAACCTGCGGTAAGACATATTAAGAAATAAGTGTGAAAACTTCAAGTGGATAGGAGAGGAGAATCGGTGGGATGAACTTGCACCTGATATATGAAAGAAATATTATATCACCAACCCGTGAACCCGCAATAACTCATATATTTGTCTAATTGTTGGAGGAGTTACATAGTAAAGATTAGTAAAAGGAGTTGTGTGCATTATGAAGGTGGAAAAAGTCAAAGTGCATTTTGAGGGTACCAGAGATAAAACATAATCTTAGGAAATATCACCAACGTGCCAACCTATGGTAAGCCATAGTAAATAAGAATAAGTCTAGAAATTATATAATGGGTCATGTGAAATATGGAAAATATGAAAAATGAAAAGAAATATATGAGAAATAAAGGAATTACGTGAAATTTGGGAAAGGAAAAATGGAAAAAAAAAGAAATGAAAAAATGGGATAATGAAAATGGAAAGGAAAATAAAGGAAAAGGGAAATGAATGTGAATGTGGAAAGGAATAAGGAAAAAAGGCTAAGTGTGGAAAATGGTAAGGGAATATGAAAGTAATGAGACAACGTGAAAAATGACTAAGTATAAATGAGAGAATGAAAAGAGGTGAAGGGAAAAGAGAGGAGAGAACATGTCACTTAGAACATTTTTCATATTTCTTCTTGTAATACCTCCATTGGAATTCTAGACATAAGTACATGTATCTTGGTCATGGAGACTCTAATTTTGATTCAACGAAATGCTATGAAGTGCATGGTGAAGATGATACTGAGGGCTATGAAATGAACATATAATAGTTCAAATATCTTCATCTTCTAGTATCATTTTTTTTTTATTATTCCAGGAATGAGAACATATAGATGACCAAATTTTGGTCAACAACTAGCTCCAACTACGAGACAGTGACCCCCTGTGGGTTGCTGAGAACACCAGAATATCAAGACCAACTACCTTCTCCATTGTGTTGTGAAGTCCTATTCAAAATTAATTCTTTAAATTCTTCTTATTTCATGGAGTTACCTTCACGTTTGACTGCAAAACTAAATTGAAGAAACAAAATATATACATACATGATCTACCTACCCTAACCTAATTGAAAGAAATGGGAACCTTAGGTATAGGAATATATCCAATGGATCCATTCGAGTATGCCATTGACTTATGAAATGGGCTCCAGTAGTAAGAAAAATATTGGGGTTGCTACCATTAAATCAGGAGCATACCCAAAATATACCACAATGTGATAAAGCAATGTGTACAAAATACTTGTTTGTGTTGGTAGGTTGACAATATTTTTGAACCAATATTCAATATAATATACTCTTGGCTTCCCCAGAGTGTTGATATCTTCAGTCAAATGAGAAATGTCTTTCTTGAAAATATTAATTTTTCCTTCTTTTTCCACATTCAAGATTATTGTTTCATTGGTGATGTCCTGGAAATTCTCTTCTTCTATGCAATAACTATCTTCTTTATTCTCAAAATTGTTTTCCTCCACCAATTTTTCTTTATTTTGGCTGAATTTTTCTTGCATATTCAGTGGAGAATTTTTAATTTCTTCCTCATATGGAGTATATGACATGTTGATATCCTTTTCTTGGTCTTTGGAATTCTTTCCTTCATTCTCAACAACAAGATTTGATTCAGAAAAGTCTTGTGATGTTTCATGATATTCTTCTTCTAAATCATTCATTTTATCCTTTTGTGTCCATGTAGGAGAGGGTGGGTGGGAAACAACATTTAAAACATCAACAAAAACGTATGACTGCACCTTTGAGATAAAATTTTCTATAAATGAATCTTATAACACATCCCATCTAGTAATGGAGTTAGGCATTAATGAACTCTACCATTCAAGGGCATCCTCGCATAGAGTTTGTAGGAATAATTTACATGTAACATTGTCTTCAGTGAGGTTGAAATCATAATATGTACCTTTAAAATTAATCAAGTGTTTTTCTTCATCTTCTGAAGCATCCCCAAATATTGTAGAAAAAATTTCAATAGGAATATTGGGCATTTGAAAGTCTATTTCTGGTATATTTAAAGGGGTATTATGAAATCACCTCATTCTTTGAGTATTTATCCCTTTTGTCGAATATTGCAAAGCCATTGATGGGCCTGATCAACAATATAAAAAAGTATTATAACATGAATGAAACCCTTAATTTTGAATTTTTTTCAATGGAGTTTCTAGGGAGTTCACTCTCCCGAATATTTGGTGCTTCTTGTTGTTGAAATATACACTCAACACTGAGAGGGGGGAGTGGGGGGGTGAATCAGTGTCTAGAAATTTTGGCTACTTTTCACACTTTCATAGATTAACTAAATTAACTGAATAAGATATCCAGTTCAAATAATTATTCATAAACATCTAAAACACAAACTCTATGAAGTAGATATAATATATTTCTTTTATTTATTTAACTTGTATGAATACATATAAAATCAATCCTTTAATATCTTCAACTTCAACTGAATATGAGAGATCCAACTCTCCAATACAAGACCCAACTTGTAGTTCTCAGATCGAACTGAGAAATGAGGAATCAAACCCTCATAACAAGACCCATCTTGTTAATCTTAGATCCAACTGAGATGTGAGGAATCCAACACTCATAACAAGAATCAACATGTAAACATGCACCAAAATGATAGAATGAACTTCCATTCAATCCATTATATATACATATATTTAATCCACCAAGACACCCTTAGATTCACCACCATTTCTGGTTTATATAGTATTTCAAATGATATAGGATTGAACCAATGTGTCTTTTTTCCAAGAACCATTGCACCTCTTCATTTGACTGACTAATCATGATTCAAACTTTGTTCTCATGAGTTGATCATAGATATGGATTGACCCATTATATCATTCTCATGTTTATGTTACATCTTCAATTCGCTAACAAATCATATTCAAGATTTTATTGATTCGATGTAATGTTATGGTGTTAATTCTTTTTTGAATTACTCTACATACCTTAAGTTGTTTCAATAAATGAAATATGTATGAGGTGCTTCCTTCAACCCAATGTTCAAATAACCATGGGCTAATCCATTTTAAGCATTGTTCATATGGCATCTTCTTTCACCCTTATTCCTCTATCACGAGACCAATGTTTGGAACCAAGTCCTCTGGACTTCGGCCTTCTTGCATTTAATCAGAGTAATACTTCCTAAAATAAACTTTGTCAAAGTACATATGAGTACTCTCTGTTGACATATTTTTCATATGCCCTTCGGCTAAGAACCAAGGGCTTAACTCATTTTTTTGCGTAGTTATTAAACTTGGCCCTCAAGTTTATTTTAAGAACCTTTACATGACCAAGAGCTAGGACTGTTAGAATTAGGCCAATAGGAGATCCAAGTCTTCGGGTATTCAGGATCATTGGAGTTTTCAAACTTTGTATCCTTCCTGAGTAAATTTCGTAGAATTGCATATACTCTATTCATTAGTATATCAGATGGTCTATTTTAATCTTCCTTTGAATGGATGATCCTGGATTACCCAGAGGCTTCAACAAAATCAACAATCACAACTTAATCAGGAGTTGAGATCTATGGTTTGTGCTCTTTCAACATAGTGGATCTTTAACACTTGACCACTGTGCATTTTAATCTTGAGTTGATGTGTGTCCATAAAATTCAACAGTACAGATCATTGGGTGCTGCCTCCACCAAGTTAATATTCATGTACATTATTATTGTGCTATTGGATCTTGACTATGGATCTTCCTCCTTAATGGATGGTCAAATCTTATTTAAGAGATTCCACACTCTCGGACTCTGGGTTACTAGAACTCTAAAGTAGTTTAATTTCTTTAGAGTTTTACCTACTGAATAAGTCATAAAATGACAGTGACCATTTTTTGTCAGTTAACATCTCATGCTTACACTATTCTTACACTATGCTTGATCTAACGGTCATTAGATATCCTGGAAGATCTTAGATCAATCACCAACGTTAGTTTGCGACTTCGAACTTAGAAGATTCGAGCATTTTTGCAGGTAGGAGAAGATGGATATCCCCGGAGGTTGTAGTCCTAGAGTGACGTGGTATGCTAATGTCACCTAGGTTGAGGTGGACCCATAGTATGTGTGCCATGTGTCACCTTGATTTATGACTTTCAGAGTCCTTATGTGCCACATCGACTTTGCCCTGTGTCACCATCTAATTGGGCCACATGCCATCTTTGTCTTCTACCACATGTCTACCTCCTGGATCATCGATTTTCACTTCATGTCTTCATTACTTCGAGGCTCCGAGAATTTTTCACTTTTTATATCAACCTTCGAACATCTTC
>CBVK0102524687.1:0-15791 GCA_900067695.1 Picea abies | reverse complement strand
ATATATATATATATATATACCATCGTAGATCTTCAACTGTCTTGATCCAACGACCTTTGTTTATTCCGAAACTCCAGGGTTCTGGATTTCTTGATTCAACTGAGCTATTTATCACCGAATTAGATCAAGGATGGAGTTGACCGCGCTCTAACATTTTTTACTCCATATCAACGGTTGATGTGATTCCTGATCCAAAGGTTGACGAGAGTTTGTGATTATGAGGCTACGACCTTCGGGTAAACTTACTTGTTTTAGACTCCTTTTTGCCAGAGTGGCCAGTGCCATAGTTTTGACCACTTGATCTAACGACTCGTATTTCTCTTGAGGATATCTTAGATCAATGGTATGAATGAGTTCATTTAACCTAAGACTCTAGAATATTGTGGCTTACCCAGTCCTTCCACTAAACTCGATCGAATGATCACGATAGGTCCCAAGCTCATCTAATGGTTGTTGTAACCCAATCTTTTACAAAAGGATTTTTTCACTCGCAGGCCTCTATCTCCTTTGTTACTTCAAATGCACCATATTTTCTGAGCTTTAGGAACATCAGATCTCTATTGATCCTATCGTGATCAACACTGATCATGAATTTCTTCTGCCCCAAGGTGATATTCCTCAAGGTGATCTTCCTTTTATTCTTATCATTGTACATGTTGGACTCATGTTTCCATCAATGACAACACACAATCGATAATTCCAACAATCTCCCCCTATCACTGATCTCATTTTCAAGTTGGAAGACTGAAATTTTACTTATACCAAATACTGATACCAAATTTTTTTTACTGTTTTTCTCTCCCTTTTACATCAATGACAAAGAGTTAATCTTTTATTTGTTTTTATCCCCCTGTGAATGTATCGGTTGTTATCTCAATCTCTTGGGAATTTTTGTTCAAATAGGTAGTCTTATTGATACCAATTTTTGTAGTGATCAAGTCATTTAAACCTAATCAAATGACTTCCTCATTTGATGACCAAATTAAATACTCTCCATGAGTTTTTACTGTTTCATAGGGTTTTATTGTCTTTTCCTTTGTCTTAAAGGACAAGGGTGTGAATCTTATTAATCTTCTTATTATGTTTCTTTATTCTTGTTGATATTCTAATCTTTCACAATAATACCATTGATAAATACCAATTGATTTAATTTTCATTCTTCAACCAGTTTAATATCTTTTTCACTGTCCTTCGACTCTACAGAAACCAACTTCAACTTTTTTCCCTTAAAAATAAGATTGAATTGGTCTGTTCATCTGTTGTTTGTTAAGTCCTCTTCATAATTTTTTCATTCTTTTGGAAATTCCTCATTGGGTTTAGATCATACTATACTTTAGTAGTATTTTTGAGTACTTAGATGAAATCATGTTGTAAAATCCTTCCTCCTCCCTTTTATTCATATTTTATGTTGAGGGGAAATTTAGTAGTTCATGGAAATAACATTGGAAAACTTCCAAGATTTTCATTGCTCATTTCTTCTGGATGATATCTTATTTGAAGATTCATCATTATCATCATCATTCTATGTAAGTGATTATTCTTCATTTTCGTCTTTGGGATTTTATGTTTGCATTTTTCTTTCAATGGTTAATGTACTCTTAATCTACATGATATCATCAGGATCTGCTATTGTGTCATCTTCTTCTTTAGGAACTCTCCTTTCCTGATCCACTTCATATTCAAATATCTGAATTTCACATTTCTTATTAGGAATTTCATCCATCATTTGCTTGTTATCAATTTCTTCATTTTCAGAGGCCAGATCATCTTTCTTTCTTTCTATTTCATATTTTCTTCTCCACACATTTTCATGAGATATTATGTTTGTTGGATCTTTCTTTTCTAAATTTTTCCTTTGAGACTTGTCATTTCTTCTTTTATTCTAACATTCAATAGTTTTTCTTCCTAACTTTTGTATGAATTATTTATCATGTATTGACTTCTTGATTCTCTGTAGTTTTGAGATTTGTGAACAAACCTATTACAGTTGTAACTTCTCATTGTATGACAAAACTTTGTTGTGTGGCCAATATAATTGTATCTCCAACATCTTATTGAGTTATTGGACCTTCCTAAATTTTTCTTTTCAAAATTATTGCATTTCATTGCTTTGTGACCAAAGTTATTACAATAAAAGCAATAACCATTGAAGGTGTTTCCATACTTGGGTCTGTTGTGACATGAGAAGTCTGTCTTTTGATATGTTTCTTGTTTTTTAATTTTATATCTTCCTTCCCTGAAAATGTTCATGGTTTGTTTTAGATTTGTGATTGTACCTTTTTCTTTTGAGGAGAATGATACTTTATCATGCTTTTGAATGGTGCTCCATTTTCCACCTTTATCTTTCTTATTGTATCCAAGACTGCTTTTGTTATTAGTTGGTATTTGACTATTCCAGATCCTATCTAATATAGTTGGGATGTTCTAGAATTTGAAACTTTATTTTGTATTTTCTTTCTTCTTTTTTAGGTTGATAACTTTCATTTCCAACATGTGACATGTTTTTTTCTTTTTAGTCAACTGAATTTTCAAGGCTTCTTATTTTTCCTTGGCTCCTTCAAGTTGATTCTTTAGATTGATGACTATCTCTTCTGTACCATCCAAGAATTTTGTGTAGTTATTAGTTTTGTCATATTTTTTTAACTCTTCTATATATTTTGTTAGATCAACAACTTCATTCTTCAATATTTTGATTTCTTCCTTGTTTTCTAGATAAATCCTTTTGAGGTTGATGACTTCCAATTCCAACCTGTGGAATGATTCTTCCTTTTTATTTAATTGGATCTTATATGCTTCTTATTTTTTCTTAGCTTATTTAATTTGAGTCATTAGAGTTGCATTAGTACTTTCATTTATCTTTTTGACGTTAATAATTTCCAATTCCAACATGTGACATTATTCTTCTCTTTTAGTTAATTGGATCTTCTAGGCTTCTTCATTTTTCTTAGTTTCTTCAAGTTGAGTTTTAGACATATGAGAATTTATTTTGTCTCTTTTAGTACTTATTTTCTTTTATTTTCATGTGTCTTTAATTCTTCCATTTCTTCTATTATATTAACAACTTCGGTTTTCAATCTTTCGATTTCTTCTTCTTTGTCTTCTAGCCAAATCTTTTGTTCATGCTCTTCATGGTTAGATTGATCTAACTATTGTAGTAGCAACATATATTTCTTTTGAAGTTTCTCCAACTCTTCAAAAGTGCACATAACTGTGTATTCAAGTTGGTCAAGAACATCCTTAGTAACTTCAATATAGAGACCATTTGTTGGTTCCATACTAATCACTTCAAATGTAGTTATAACATCATTCTTAAAATCTAATAGTTTTTCTTTAGTGAATATTGAGGTATTCATCAATTCATTGATGTAGTAGTCTTTTCCACTGATGACTAGGTTTGCATCAATTCTTTGATGGAATTTTCTTCTTCTATATTTTGTTCTTTATTCTGATCATAATTCTCTTTATCTATATTTTGTTCTACAATCTGATTTGATTTCTCCATTTCTAAGATTTGTTCTTTAATTTGATTGAATTTCTCTATTTCTTTGTTTTGTTCTATATACTTATTTGAATTCTCCATTTCTTTTTTTTGTTCTTTATTCTGATAAGAATTCTCTAGATGGAGCCATATCACTTTAGTAGAGGTGCACTGTCCCATATTTTCTTTGACTTGGTCTGACAGTCCATTATCAATTTCCTTTAATGCTATTGAATTATTTTTCTTTCCTTCTTTTGCAGATTTGGTTTTGTTATTTGAGGTATTTGAGTACCAGGGTTTAGATACTACTTAATCCCAAAAACTAGATCCTCTTGACTTCAAATAATGTTTCATTCCTTCCCTCCATGAAAAGTAGTTTGTTCCATCAAATCATGGAGCTTCATTTGTAGAGAGAGCCATTTGTCCACCCATTTCTTGTGAATCTACCTTTCAATGTTTAAATTGTGTTGAAGGCACATGTTCTGATACCAATTGTTGAAATATACACTCGACACTGAGAGGGTTGGGGGTGAATCAATGTTTGAAACTTTTGGCTACTTTTCACACTTTCATAGATTAGCTAAATTAACTGAATAATATATGCAGTTCCATTAATTATTCATAAACATATAAAACACAAACTATATGAAGTAGATATAATGTCTTCCTGTTATTTATTTAACTTGTATGAATACATATAAAATCAATCCTTTAATATATTTGACTTCAATTAAATATGAGATATCCAACTGTCTGATAAAAGACCCATCTTGTAGTTCTCAGATCCAACTAAGAAATGAGGAATCCAAATCTCATAACAATACCCATCTTGTTGATCTCAGATCCAACTGAGATGTGAGGAATACAACCCTCATAACAAGACTCAACTTTTAAATAGGAATAAACCTGATAGAATGAAATTCCATTCAATCCATTATATATACATATATTTACTCCACCAAGACACCCTTCGATTCACCACCACTTCTGGTTTATATAGTATTTCAAACGGTATAGGATTGAACCAATGTGTCTTTTTTCCATGAACCATTGAACCTCTTCATTTAACTAACTAATATTGATTCTAACTTTGTCCTCATGAGTTGGTCATAGTTATGGATTGACTCATTACATCGTTCTCATGCTTATGTTGCGTCCTCAATTCTCCAAGAGATCATATTCAATATTTTACCAATTATTTGTATTGTTATGGTTTTAATTCTATGTTGAATTACTCTATAGACCTTAAGTTGTTTAAAGAAATGAGATTTGTATGAGGTGCTTCCTTCAACCCAATGTTCAAATTACCACAAGCTCAAAACCACGGGCTTATCCATTTTAAGCATTGTTCATAGTGCCTCTTCTTTCACCCTTATTCCTCTATCACGAGACCAATGTTTGGAACCAAGTCCTTTGGACTTCGGCCTTATTTCATTTTATCAGAGTAATACTTCCCAAAGTAAACTTCGTTGAAGTACATATGAGTACTCTCTATTGACATGTTTTTCATATTCCCTTCAGCTAAGAACCAAGGGCTTAACTCATTTTTTGTGTAGTTATTGAACTTGGCCCTAAAGTTTCTTTTAAGAAACTTCACATGACCAAGAGCTAGGACTATTAGAATTAGGCCAACAGGAGATGTCACACTCCGGATATTCACGATTTTTGAAATTTGCAAACCTTGTATCCTTCCGGAGTAAATTTCACCGAATTACATATAATCTATTCATTAGTATATAAGATGGTCGATTTTAATCTTCTGTTGAATGGACGTTCCTGGCTTACTAAGAGGCTTCAAAAAAACAATGATAAAAAATTAATCAGGAGTTGAGATCTACGGTCTATGCTCTTTCAACATAGTGGAGATTTAACACTTGGCCACCCTGCATTTTATTCTTGAGTTGACGTGTGTCCATAAAATTCAATGGTCCAGATCATTGTGTGTTGCCTCCACCAATTTAATATTCACGCACGTTAATTTTGTGCTATTGGATCTCAACCATGGATCTTCCTCCTCAATTGACGATCAAATCTTATTTCAGAGCTTCGGCATTCCGGTACTCCAGGTTACTAGAACTCTAAAGTAGTTCAATTCCTCCAGAGTTTTACCTACTGAATAAGTCATAACACGACAACAATCGCTTATTTTTTGTTAACATATCATTCTTACACTATTATTCCACTACGCTTGATCTAACTGTCATGAGATATCGTGGAGGATATTAGATCAACGACCAACGTTAGTTCGCGATTTTGACCTTTAGAGCTTCAGGAATTTTTGTAGGTAGGAGAAACTGGATATCCCCAGAGGTTGTAGTCTCGGAGTGACATGGTATGATGACATCACCTAGGTTGACATGGACCCATATTATGTGTGCCACATGTCACCTTGATTCATGAATTTCACAGTCCTTATGTGCCACATCAACCTTGACCCATGTCACCATCTGATTGGGCTATGTGTCATCTTTGTCTTCTGCCACATGTCTACCTCCTGAATCATGGATTTGAACTTCATGGCTTCAGGAGTTTTGAAATTTTTATATCAACCTTCGAACATTGCCGAAGTGTCGAATATATATCTACCAGCATAGATCTTCAACTGTCTTGATCTAGAGACCTTTGCTTCTTTCAAAACTATGAGGTTCGGGAGTTCTTGGTTCAATTGCGCTATTTATCGCCGAAGTAGGTCAAGGCCAGAGTTGACTGCACTCTAACAATTTTTACTCCAGATCAACGTTTGATGAGATTCCCTGATGCGACTATCGACGAGAGTTCATGACTCCAGGGCTTCGGCCTTTGGGTAAACTTACCTGTTTTAAAATCCTTTTCACTCGAGTTGACAACCTTATCCAACAACTCATATTTCTCTCGAGGAGATATTATATCAACGATATGCATGAGTTTTTTTAAACCAAGACTCTGGGATATTGTGGCTTACCCTATCCTTCCACTAAACTCGATCGAACGATCATGATATATCTCAGGCTCATCTAATGGTTGTTGTAACTCGATCTTTTAAAAAAGGATTTGTTCACTCGCATAAATTTTTCTCCTTTTTTACTTCAAATGAGCCATCTATTCTGATCTTTGATTATCGTTTCTTCCTTCTGGGCTTTGTGTAAATGGTCTCCTTTATGCATCGTCTTTATCAATCAGAAGACTATCTCTTCTGAGCTTTAGGAACATAGGATCTTTGTTGATCCTATTGTGATCAACACTGATCAATAATTACTTATGCCCAAAGGTGATATTCCTCAAGGTGATCTTCCTTTTTTTTCAGATTACTATACATGTTGGACTCATGTTTCCATCAATGACAACACACAATAAATAATTCCAACACTCGTTTCTTTTTGAAATTACAAAAAAGGTGAGCCATGCTTAAAATAAGCAACAATTTTCTTGAATCTTCTTCTTGAAACTTTGAGCCATGGATATTTTTGGTTCCTCAGATATATTGAAAATAAATCCTTCCCTAGTATGGTCGCCAAAAATGTTGACGCTTGAATCTGTTAGGACCAAAATAGAAACCTCACAAGGATGTAAATCCCCCTACGTTTTTATAGAGGTGGTACTCCTCTTTAATATTTTCTCGGGACTCTAAATCTTCAGAATATGGTACTTTGCATAAGTATGTAGTGGTAATCAAATAAATATAAAAAATAACATGAAAGAAAATGTGTTTTTTTTCTTTTAAAGATTTTTTTGGAGAAATGTCCAGGAACCGCACACTTCATACATTTAAAAAGATACACAAAATTTCTTCACATCCATCATAGTTAAACTAAAGATTTCTGGTCACATAAAAATAAAAAGAATATGGTCCGAAAGAATAAGAGAAATTTAACAGTGTGAACATGGGTAGCTCAAATAAATATAATGATAGATCAATCTAAAATACTTTATACTCAAAACTTAGAGTTATAAAGTACTATCAAAATTGATCCTGAAATATCTCTCTTGAAATTTCTAAAAACATATACAGTCTATTACATATTCTTTGAAATTTAAAATGTGTTTGTCTTTAGAACTGAGATTGGGGATCCTGAGGACCATAAATCAAATAGAAACAAGAATTAATCATGTAGAAGGAGGATGGCGGGTGGTAAAAGAACAACAAGACCTGGAAATAAGAAAATAGAAGTTATCAGACTTCGGTTAAACCTTTCTAGTCAAAGAAGCAAAGTAACTTGGTGAAGGAATTGATAAAGAAAGAAAGATGTGATCATCATAAACTTACTATCATTGTCTCTCATGTATTCATTTGCTTGTCGCTCTCCTTTTATTATCTTCATCAACAATTTTAAAAATCGTCTCAACTGTTTCTTACCCCTCTAGAAATTCCCATACAAGTTTCTATTAATTTTTCATAAGCTAAGTTAAGCATGTAGTTAATTTAATTTCATCATGTCTTAACCATAAACAATAATGTTGAAACAACCAAGATCACAAGAAGAAACAACATGCACAAGAACACAAGATATATCCTGGGAAACCCTTCTCAAACAAGTGAGAAAAACCCAACCAAATCCTTTGATGCATTCTTCAAGAGAAAGACTTTTCACCACTAGGAATGACTTAGCACACAAGAGGGTGCTTAAGCCCTAGAAAACTAGCGCCGAAGAGAGGTGACCACCTTTTCCAAAGAGAAGTAATTTCTGAAATTTCCAAAACATATGAGAAGGATATGATTCTACAATGGATAATCATCTCCTGCTTATATTAGACTTTGACCAATTAACAAGGGAGTCTATTGGTACAACAGGGCTGACCTCTCTAACTCAAATATACTTTATTATTATATTTATTATAATAATTAATATTCACATTATTAATTATCTTCTTTATATTAATCATCTTAACATAGGGCCGACTTGTACCCTTTACATAATAACTAGGGTTACAGGTAGGTCTGACTCTTGAACAATATATAGCAAAGGGTCTGATACACCCACTAGTTCTCATCCACTAGGGGCACATCCATAGGGATGCCATATATATAATTCATTACATTACACAGATGAACCAGATCTTCACATGTTCACCTGTGCTCGTCCACAGGCACGTCCACTCTACATATCTGCTTTCCCACTTCCACCAATATGAGAATCATATGGAGTCTTCTCGTCAACTCTGTTGCTTAGAGGAGGCCATCACATCATATTCGTTTATGTTCACATGATGATGTGCCTATCTCTTTTGGGATTTCCCATGTTCACCTTGTGCTCAGCCACAGGCATGTCCTAACACAATAGACCACTTTTCACCCAGATAATCATCTGGAGTTCTTCTCACTCACATCATGGAGGAGGTCATATCTACGTTCCTGAATCTGGCCCAGACATGAACCATGAACCCTTCACATAGCTGCTATGTTCCACATCTCATAGGTTTGTAAGCTGGAGGATGTCTCCCATAGATGCATTCATCAACAATTTCTTATTGAAACATTTCCTTTAATTGATGCATCATTAATTCCTCATTAATGAATTAACATCATTAATAAAATTATATTGAAAGTCGGTCCCTCTCCTTTTTTCATAAAATTTTTAATTAAACTTTTATTTTTTGAAATTTAATTAATGTTTCTTTAAAGAGGATGACTGTGTCTTAATTTGTTGCGAATTATAATAAATTTTTTATCCATGGTAATCATTTCATATGTGTTATTCATCATCTTATATTTCCAACAATATAATTTATTTTTGAATCCCTCCCCTGGATCTCAAGATATGAGCTTGGGAAGTTGAGTTGTCATGCATGTCCATTAAAAAATGCAGCTGAATGATATTTGAATTTCTGAGACAAATGTGTCAACTTTCAGCACTTGAAACTTGTACGAACATCTTATAAGTCGAAATACCTCTCAAACGCTATAAATTTTGCTGCAAACGGAGGTCGGGAGCTCAATATATAGCGTTTGGAAGATCGTGACTCAGCCACCATCGATCAAGTTTGATTGGTAAATGTGGACGCTTGATTTAATTTCGAGCTCTTTTGTTCAATTTCAAATTTTCTTCATTATTGTTATCCCACATGTATGAGAATAAAAGAGTCTTAGTGGTATATAATGTTAATTGTAACATACACTTGACAAGAAATAAAGAAGAGAGGAGACTATGGAGCTTGGAGGATTCGACCCATGGAAAATTGTCGAATATAATAATAATTTTGCATGCCCAATCAACCACCAATATTCCCAGTCAGTTATGATGAGTCACCTAACCAAATGTTTCCACATGACATCACTGGGTAGGCTAACAATCTACCAATAAGAATCTACCATATGTCATCCAATAAAATCATGCCATGTGTCACTTTTTATATGTTTCCACGTGTCTCCATTAATTAGTTTCCATGTGGATATATCTCATTGGCTAATAAAGTTCCATGTGTCACTTGGAGATGTTCCTCATAGAACTTAGGATAAGAAAAATATTATTAAAATAATATGGCAAGTTTTTGGGGTTATGTGAATGTGGAGGTAGGTGAGAATCTTAGAAATCACCACGAACCCGCGGTAAGACATAGTAGGAAATAATTTTAAAAATTTCTAAGTGTTAACTAAAGTGGATAGGAGAGGAGAATCAATCAGATGGACTTGTACCTGATATATGAAATAAATATTATATAACCAACCCATGAACTCGTGAACCCATAGTAACTCATATATTTGGCTAAGTGTCGGAAGAGTTAAATAATAAAGAGTAGTAAAAAGAGTTTTATGTATTATGAAGGTGGTAGAAGTCAAAGTGCATTGTGAGGGTAGCGGAGATAAAACACAATCTTAGGAAATATCACCAACCCGCGAACCCACGGTAAGCCAAAGTAAAGAAGAATAAGTTTGGAAAGTCTATAATGGGTCACATGAATATGGAAAGAAATATGGAAAATATGAAAAATGAAAAGCAACATGTGGGAAATAAAGGAATTACATGAAATTTGGGAAAGCAAAAAGGGAAAAGGAAAGAAATGGGAAAATGGGATAATGAAAATGGAAAGGAAAATAAAAAGAATTGGGAAAATAAAGGAAAAGGGAAATGAATGTGAACATGGAAAGGAATAAGGAAAAATGGTTGAGTGTGGAAAATGGTAAGGAGAGTATGAAAGTAATGAGACAATGGGAAAATTGACTAAGTATAAATGAGAGAATGAAAAGAGGTGAAGGGAAAAGAGAGGAGAGAACATGTCACTTAGAACATTTTTCATATTTCTTTTTGTAATACCTCCATTGGACTTCTGGACAAAAGTATGTGTATCTTGGTCATGGAGACTCTGATTTTGATTCTGCGAAATGCATGTCGAAGATGATACCGAGGGACATGTAATGAACATATAATAGTTCAAAAATATTCATCTTCCAATATCATTTTTTTTTTTATTATTCCAGGAGAGGGAACATATAGGCGACCAAATTTTGTCATAGTGCGACGATAAGGCTATGTTCTTCATGGTGTGGTGAGAAGGCTATGTTCTTCATAGTACGATGATAAGGCTTTGTTTGTCATGGTGCGATGTTAAGGCTATGTTCATCACATTGCAACGATGGGGCTATGCTCATCACATTGTGATGATGGGGCTATGTTCATCACATTGCAACAATAGATCTATGTTCATCACATTGCAATGACAAGGCTATATTTAAGACATTGTAGAAACAAGGCTATGTTCATACCATTGTGATGACATGATATTTGCATCACATTGTGAGGAAAGGATATTTGTGTCACATTGCGACGAAGAGGTTATGTTCATGAAATTGCAATGACAAGGCTATGTTCATCACAATGCAATGATAAGGCATGTTTGTCACATAACGACGATGGGTCTATGTTCATCATATTGTAACGACATGGCTATGTTCATCACATTGCAACATTACTATGTTCGTCATGTTGCAATTTCTAGTTTTGTTTGTCATATTGCAACGTTGGGTTATGCTTGTCACATGAGAAGGTTGGTTTATGTTTGATACATTACTAAGGAATTTTTGGCTAAGTTTTAAAAAACTCTAACAAATTTCTTCATTTGTCACAAAGGAACTATGAAGCCTTGTGATGTATTACTTAGAAGGCAACTTATAATGTTACTTGTTCTAACGACATCGATAGAGAATCTTCTTTAACTTTACTGCTGATGATTTTTAATTGTTCTAAATAAATTGATAGAAAATCATCTTGAATTTTGTAGATGTTGAATTATACTTGTTCTAAGGACATTAATGATAAATCTACTTGATTTATACTAGTTATAAGGACATTCATAGAAAATCATTTATTAATTTATTACTTTTCATAAGAACATTGATAACAAATCATCTGGAACTTTGCAGATGATAAGTTATACTATTCTAAGGAAATTCATAACAAATCTACTTGATTTATGTGTTACACGTGATGATTTATATTTGTTCTAAGAAAATTTAAAGTAAATCAACTAATTATGTACTTTAGAGATGATGATTTATACTCATTCTAAGGACATTGAAATAAAAATCAGCTTGAAATTTGATGATGATTTATTATTGTTATAAAGACATTTAAGTAGACCACACATAGATCATACATTGCATCATGATACAAACTATGACCATTATACATCCATATATATAATTGTTATAGATTTTTCATTGATTTCATTTATCATGTGTGGGAGAATTAACAAAGCATGTTTCCCACCCATAAAAAACTTTTATTAAAACCCATATATTGAAAATAATAAATTCCATACAAGCTTTAAATCATATAACCATTAAAATAAACAAAAGTATTATAACCATAACCCTAATAACCATTAACATTAATATATTAATAATACATTTTTGTTGACATGATTACTTATTAATATTAATTAATAATTATTGTATAAAAGGTATGTATATTACACATACATATCCTTAAAGTAGCTAATTAGGTATGTTAATAATAACTAATAATAATCATTAATAATATAGTTAATACTTATTATTATTATTTATTAATACTTATTAATTAATTATTAATATATTATGTATAATAACAATAAAATATTATTATATATTATTATACTTATTAATATAAAGTATTGTTAATAATAATACTTTATTAATAAATTTAATAAATTATTATTATATATTAATGTAGTTATTAATACAAAGTATGGTTAATAATATTAAAAATTATTATTAGTATTAGTATTAACTAATAATAATAGCTAACATTCCTTGTATATTAATAATAATTATATTAATTAACCCCAACTCTAATAATCTTAACCCATATATCTTAACTCATATATTTTATTTCCATATATGCGAAATAACTCATTTTATCGTTGTCAATTTAATTCGTTGATAGAAGTCTCCCCTATTAGAATCAATGGTTTAATCAATGTTTTAATTACAAATTCCAATCTTATTGTCTACAATTAAAGATGTCGACATATTCTTCGGTGATATATCCATCCGGGCATAGTTTGAGGTCAAAACTAAAGTTGAAGTTGAGGTTCCTACATTTTAACCCACAGTCTTGTCATCGATAGTTAGGTTAGGTCATCCATTCTAATTGGATTGGCCTATCAACCATGAGGATTTCAATACGGGGGAGGTATTTGACCCCTAGACTTGTGTGATGACGAATATGGGAAATATTAGCATGGATGGAAATATTTGGTGTATCTTTATTGTTGATGGCCAAGAGTTCAAACAACCATGTAGATGCAAAGTGGATGGAGAAATTGGTTAATTCATCGTAGGGTAATTTTTCAGCACAAGTCATCCCACTCGATTTGGTCAAAGAGGGAAGAAATGCAGATATGTTTGATCACGTTCAGGAGAAGGAATTGGTTGAAAAAGAGTAGCCCAAAGGTGGTTGTTTTTTCAGCCCGACTTATCTCTTTTATTTTATTTATCCATTCATTTATCAAGGATTGAATGTTGGTATATTTTGCAAAATGAGAATTCACAATATTTTCTAGTTTAGGATCAAATGGTTTGTTATCTTCAAGATGTTTTGTCACTGGCTTGTTTCCATTCTTTTTTTAGAGAGAATTGATGAGTGTCGGTGAGTCGTGCTATCTATCTGGTCGAGCGTTGACCATTAGGCCCTAACATGAATCGACTGAGCCCATAAATGAAATGTCTTAAGTTACTTCAAGGGGAAGGAAGAAGGAAACATGGCGATCTCAAAATTATGGTACTTGGACATAGGTTAGAGGGTTTGCATTCGTTCAATGAAGATAGGAGCGAACATCAAAAGTTCAATTCCAACGGCTAGAGAAGCTCCACATCCAATTGCGACTAGTGCATTATAACATCCCCTACCTTAGTTCTAGGTTCCCATGAAAGTGGTTCATTTTTCATCATATATTCTTAGATTCGGCCTTTCACTATCATGACTGTGCACACCAATCTCTCTCCTTTCCTAGAGGAATGCTCAGATAGTGTAGATTGAGTAAGTCAAGAGCGACGTTGGTTATTTCCCACAAAAATATTAAATCCATTCCTGCAAGTCAATCAATGCATATTCACTATTTTTTTAGTATACAAATATATCAATGCATATTCACTATTTCTTTTAACCTGTAGTTGTGTGCGTGACAAATATATCAAAGTATGTCTACTCTTTTTTTTTAATATTCCAATTTTATTTATTTTTCAATATGCAGTGGACTAGGTGACAAGTATGATAATGCAAATCAGCGTGTAAGGGAACAGAAGGGTACAACCCAGGATCTTGCAAGTCATGTTGGAGAAGTTTTAACCAAGTCGAAAGAGAAAACAGATGATGCTACTAGTGGTAACTATTTAAAAATTTCCTATGAAACCCTTTTTGTTTTCATGAGTTCATGATAACTATCTGCATGTTGTTTTATTTTATCGACATAGAGGTTGCCAAAATGGTAATGCTACTTTCGAGTAAGTTGAATTGATTTAAAAATATTTATTTTTCAAAGAATTTTACTAAATAAATAACATTCTTACTTGCAAACAACAAATACTAAATAAGAAGAAATATGAAGTAAATAAAAACTCAATAAGTAATATATGAAGAAAATAGAAAGTTAATTGATATTTCTCAAGGCATGAAGTAATGAAATTGTAGAAACTCACAAGGATCTCAACCTTGCAGAAAATATTGTAGTGAAGGAACTAATGAATTATTGATGAATGAACCGGTAATGAATATGTCTATGCTTTGTTGTGTATGCAAAGTCCCATAACTCAATTATAAAGAACTAATGATGGCAGTGGCTTCCCAATATTCCCAAAATTCATTGCATACACTGTATACAAAGATCGTATGTCTCACCGACTTAACCTTCACAGATTTTCTGACTTACCTTTGAGATGTGTTTGTCCAAATGAATGGACATAAATTTAATGATAAGAATAAATAAATGTATTATAAACTTCAAGCTTTAATAAACTTAGGTTATTTCTCACTTGCAAAAATCATTTTTTCAGAATCTATTTATTTATTGATCTCAAAAAGAGCATCAATAAACATTTAATACCTTGGAAATTTAGGGTATGTGAAGATAATGAATATATAATTGGGTCCAAACATAAGATATGTAAACCTTTACAAAAGGAGCTGCCCAATAAGAGGTTCAACTTATCAACTACTACAATGTTTAATAAAAAAAATTAAAATACATTTAAAAAATAATTATTTTACTTCTTTTTATGTACAACTTTATACAACACAAAAAAATATGTTTGATTACAAAGTAATTTAAAGTCAATGTTGAAGCAAATACTAAAGTCTTGGCCTTTGAAAAAGACTAACAAGGAAAAGGGTTTTTAATAAATGGTGGATTTGGATGGGTAAGTTGGATATATTGTTAGTTTGAAGAAATTGTATTAAACCGTTCAAAACTAATGTTGTAGGTAACTAATGAAATCGGGAGCCTATGAAAGTGGTAGATTTATATAAAAAGGTGTAAAAATTTGGAAATCTTTATATTTATAAGAAGATTTATATAAAGTGGTGTAATAATTTGGAGAACTTTGTATTTATAAGAAAATAATATGAAATCATTAAAATGGGAAGATCATTTGAAATTGAGAGAGGATGTAGATATACAAGAGTGGCTGAAGGAGAATGAATCAACATTGAAAATTTCAACACTATGCCTAGGTGAGATCATTAAATGAGGGGAACATCTTAAAGTGAGATAGTTAAATGGATTTAGAGATATGGAAGTGGTTGAGGGAGATGAAGGAACCTTAACCTCCTTATACATGGATGTCTGAAATGATAGTATGTTTTAGTTTTGTTGTATCATTTTGGATATATATATATATATATATATATATATATATATATAT
>CBVK0102524683.1:0-26987 GCA_900067695.1 Picea abies | reverse complement strand
AGAGAGAGAGAGAGAGAGAATCAAAGGGTGGCCAAGGGAATATGGTGGAGAGAGGACATAGAGAGGAGATTGAGTGGGGTAGAGGGAGAGAGAAAGGGGGGGAAATGAGATAGAGAGAGAGGGAAAGAGGGATACAAGAAGAGTGGGTAAGAGGGGGCAGAGAAAAAGGGAGAGTGAGAGAGGGTGGGAGATAATGAGTGAGAGAGAGGGAGAGAGTGGTTAGAGAAAGAGTGGAAGATAGAGGGAGGGAGGGGAAGGGGGGAAGAGGGGGATGGAAAGAGATGTGGGAGGAAAATGGGGCGGGGGGGACAAAGAGAGAGAGAGAGACAGAGAGAGGGAGAGGGAGAGAGAAAGAGAGAGAGATTTTATGTTAATAGGAATGTGCACGCATTCTTTTTCCTAATAATGTGTGTTCTTTAGGAATGTGTGTGCATTCTTAAATTGTATGTATTATTTTAATTTCATTTTTTTAGGAACGTGCATGCATTCCTAATGCACACATGTTATTTTAATTTCAAATTTATTTAGGAACACACACACATTCCTAAATCACATGTACATTCTTAATAACATTCACACATTATTAGGAATGTGTACACGTTCTTGGGAACATGCCTATGTGGCACGCTGATGGGAGGTTCATGGTTTTCGAAACCTTTCACATGTGCTCCTAGAAACACACACGCATTCTAGTTGGTGTGCATTATTTCTCACCCTATTGCCACTTTATTTTCCACCAACTTCGTGCACTCACGCATATGTTTTCCATATTAACTCCCCCCTGCATTCCTTTCCTTTCTCTTATTGGGAAAAATTGCCTTCCTAATAAGTCATCTCTTATTAGGAAAACTTTCCTTCCTTTCATTTTCCTCCTTCAACGAGGGATACGATCCCTCTAGTCTCCCTAAAATTTAAAATTATCTCTCATATATATGTAATTCACTTTACTGTTCATGATTTCCCATCATAGGGGATAACTTATATATTCACTCTATTGTTCATGATTTCACATCATAGGGGATAAGAGGAGAGTGGGGGCATGTCGGCATCAACTTGCAACCAAATAACTTATAGTATCTTCATTATTATAATTGTTTTCTTTGCTAAACTATGCCATCACCATATGGTCGATGTAGTCATGACATAGTCTATAGGGACCTTAGCCTCCAGTTTATTCGGGATGATATGTCATTCAACTCAGTTCGATCGGTCAATTTGAGGAGCTTCATAAGGGTATTTAAATCGTCTCATTTTTAGAAGTAGGTATACTACGGAACATGTGTTCAAATTATGAATTTAACAATTTATATTAATTTTGAAATCGTAATCTACAATTAAAAAATTACAAATTTGAATAATTAAAATTGAAACGAAAAAAAATTGAAAGAAAAATTATCTACAAAAGGACTATTTGATTACCCCTTACCTCACAATGTCGGCTTCATGTTTGTTTATTATTGGTGTTTACTAGACATATAAGATTCTAAGATAGCTTAATTTAATGCTCATCTTGCATAAAGGATAAAGTAACTCTGTCACCAGTGGCAGGGAGATGGGGCCTAATGGATGTGTTCATTTTGCATTGGCTTCCCCTGACCTATAAGTGTTTGGGAGAGATCAATTTAATGATCATCCTTATACGCATTTCCCTCTCACAAGATACAGGGAAGTTGGGCCTAATGGATGGTGTGATATAGATTTCAATTGTTCAGTTGTATATTGTTACGAAAATATTCCCCTGCAGATAGGTGAACTTTCCCTTGGATTACAGACCCCTCTACCAAGACAAAAAATTACATTTGGACACTACCATTCTTATTTATTCATTTTTTCCATCGAAAAATAGAGGAGGGGAAGTATGATGTACCTCATTTATGATGTGTTTTGAATCTTCTCCAATCCACGAGATCCAAACAATACCTTGTTTATGATGTTTTTCCAAGCCGCTCCAATCCACGATCTCCAAACAGTACCTGCAATGGAAAAAAAGAAATAAACAACCATCTGCTACTCTAATGGATTAGACAAAATAAATTTATCTATGTAGATTAATGAAACCATAGACAAACACATGTAAACACATACTTCAAGGAAATAGGCCATGTATATTAATGAGAACTTCAAAAGGAAACTTACAATATTTAGATGATGTTGCAGCATCCTCTCCAAGTCCTTCTCATCCAACCCTTTATCTAAAGATCCATAATCAAAATAATAATTCTTTGCTTATTTATCCTCCTTTTCACCATGGAAATTCCTCCATTTATAGGCTTTGAGAGGCTCAACTACCTTGAGTATATGTGGAATTAGTTGAGGATATGGTTCCAATAGTTGTGATATCTTCCTTATATGCGACCCTGGAGTCAGATTCAAGCCAAACTAACCGAATCCACCCTTAGATTTCTTTAGAGGAAAGTGTGATTTCTTCAAATATTCCCTCAACCAACTCAATGTTCCCTTAATGTGGACAACAAAACACTGCAACGGTCCCTCTGATATGGAAAATGAGCATTAGCGATCCCTATGTATGAGATGGGGAGTGTTGATCTTCCAAAATGTCACCAAGATGAGTAATTCCCTAGGTAAAACTATTGTTTCAACTATCAGATGATGGGGATTCTTCTTATAACATGTTTTAGGGGTTGTAGAAAGTGATTTTATGGTGTCGTTTGAGATGTGACGCTTAGGAAAAGTGAATGTGACACTTACGACAGTTGAAAAAATAAAAGTGTGATACTTGTGACACTTGCGACAATGAAAGTGCGACACTTGCAACATTGTCAAAGTGAGAAATTTTGATGTGTAACAGATTTCCCCCCAAAGGGTGAAGTTAGAAGAGAAATGTTGATGGTCCAAACACTTTGTAGATTATTTGAAGCAAGGTTATGGATTTGGAGAACCTGGTAGAAGCTACAAACAACCATCAAACAATGTTAATATGTGTTCTATCCCTGAGGAAGGAATACTTATGCTCGAAATACAAATGAATCAAAGAACGGTCGCCAATAAATACACTACGAATCCATGATGATATTGACTAAGGAGATGGCCACCAAAGATACAATGTGGATACATCCCTCTATGACCTTACTTGGTCATATCCAAGAAAGAATACAAAGTGGAGCTACAATGTGATAAGAACATATCCATAGACCAATACAAAGTGGATCTATGTTAAAACATGTACATCAATTGAATAATCTCCATTGGAACCTGGGTAAAGTGTATATGCAGATGAATACTCAACACAGGGTCTTCTTATCGATCTTATAACAATGTGATTTTGTCCATGTGAATATAGTATTTGATGTCAAACATGACAAAAACAACTTGATTACTGGTCATTGAGGTGTATC
Organism: Picea abies; assembly: GCA_900067695.1. Classification (NCBI taxonomy): domain Eukaryota; kingdom Viridiplantae; phylum Streptophyta; class Pinopsida; order Pinales; family Pinaceae; genus Picea; species Picea abies. Next base: position 23,631 of record CBVK0102524683.1, on the reverse strand, counting down.
ATTAACAAGTGCGAGAGAAATCCCCATTGATGTTGATGAATCTCAAGGTAATTTAAAGTAAAATCCAATGAATGTGAATAATAGGCTGTAGTCGAACACTCGTGGAATCAATCAGTCAGGGGTCATTTATGTATACCCACTACTGAATGTGAGGAGGCCTACCATTGAGGCATGCAGGTCCAAATGTACTGATGTGATACTAAGTCTATTTTCTGGATAATTTGTTGAAGTCAACGGGAAAAGACTCATCGAAGGAGGGTATTGATGTATCCCTCATCAATCAATATGAAACTCGTCATAGGAAAGTGATAATATATAGTAGATAAAAATGGACTGAAACGAGTATGGGAACTAGTAATATTGTATATGGTTGAATTTTGAGGTGAGGATTTCCCTTGAACACTGAGGCATGACATAAGACATGGCAACATAGAATCAGAGTGGACCAAAACATAATGCAGTGAGTGTTGGGGCATTCTTTGGATAGGCCAAAGGGGTAGAAAGACTCACATGATTGGTTTAGTGTGAAGGATAATGGATTATCCAAGTGTACAGTGAGGTGAAAGAAAGTTTTTTGTTCAATGACGACCATAAGAGTTGCCTTAAAATATCTCAAGAAACGTTACCCACTTCCTTCAATTTTTCCCCCATCAAGATAGATGAGTACCTATTTTTCGTTTAACGAACTTGAGAAGGGTAACACATGCTCGATATAACTCACCTTCAGTAAGTTCCTCTTCCTTTATTTAATAAAATAGAAGAAGTAAGGCTTAGTCCCCATATGGGCCCTTCAATCTGTAGTTTTGTGAGTCCAAAGAAGGAAAAATCAGTTGTTCTTCATGTTTAGGGAGTTTGAAAATAACTTAAAGAAAAATCGAAGGTTGTCCTTTTTCATAATTTTAGTCTTCGAGTTCCAAAAAAGTATAAAATAAAATGACGAAGAACACTTCTAGCTGATATTGACTAGAGCATTCATTTTTCGTAGTTAGTCTGCTGGGACCAAAAAAGGGATAATCTACTGCCCAATAGATGACTCTTCATATTTTAATGAGCTCGAAGTATGATGAAGTTTTCTCAATAGAGTTATAAGGTCATCAAAAAGTCTTCATTGTTTATATACCTGCATAAACAAACCATTATGGGAAAAAAGTGTCAGCAGATTCTTAAAAAAGGATGATACTTTAGGAAAAAACTAAAAAATAAACATTATTAATGTGAAAAAAGGGTTCAAATGACTTTATTTGGAAATAGTAAAAAGTCAATTAGGGGAAAAAAAAGTCATTTTCACCTTTCATTTTACAATTTTCCCTTTCTTCTTGAGTTTTCCCTCTTTTGGAGTGATTCTTCTAGAATTGGTTGTGGGAGATACAGGAAACCATTTTCAGTTTCTTCAGGACCATGTTGGTATTTTGATCCTTCTCATCCATTATCATGTTTTATATTTCATTTTCAACCTTTATTTCATGAGTTTTTACTCTCTAGAAATCCCTAGAGTGCCAAACAGGACCAACGCTCCCTTAAGCAATCCATCGGAGTGATGATCGAGATCTCAACACCTTTGTATGCCTTCTAGGGGAGCGCTAGTACTCTGGTTTTTCTTTCCAGGCAGCATTGGGCGCAAAAATTGAATTTGTTTTTAGTTTTTTAGTTGTGAGAAAGTAATTTCCTTTTGTGAAAACTTGGCTAGTGTGATTTTTTGTGATTGGCCAAGATGATTGAATGGAAGGAAAGAGAAAATGAATTTGATGATATGGACTCTCTAAAATACCCTCAAGCGAGGGAATCTATCTGAAACTGTGGTTTGTTGAAATACTTCAAGCTACAAAACATGAGAAAATAAGTCCTTTTTCTCGAGTATGTGATTGGGATATGGGACAATGATGAGAAATCATTTCCTATAGGATCTTATGTGCTTAAGATGGACATAGAAGAAATGTATTTCCTAACAAGGCTCTCAAAGAGCAGATCACCCATCATTTTGTATGGACACCGGTCTACTTCACTACCAACAGGTGCATATGTTTCCTAGAATTGTGTGTCATGATCAAGCTTAGTAGGAGGAACAATCGTTATCAAATATGTGATGGACCTACCTATTCGATCCATTCTATTTTCTATCACTAAACTGACGGGAAGCACCAGTTCCCATCTTTCTTCCAAATCTTGGATATTGTATGCTCTTAAGTGCCTGGAGCTCAAGATCATTAACTGGTGTGCAGGGTTCTTGAGAAATATCAAAGAGAAAATATCTAAGTGTAGAACAGGAAAACAAAAGCAATTTGGATATGTATCTTTCTTGGTTTCATTATTTTTGGAGAGATTGCCAAAGATCCAACTACATGTTGTATCGATATCCTGCCCTGCATATAAGCCATAGATGGAGAGGTGGAAAAGCCTCTCACCTCAGTTAGGGAATGAGCCCTCAACCTTTCATTTTATCGCTGAGTTCTTCACATGGTGGAGAAGGAATCTTGTGGTGATAGAGGATTTCCCTTATTCTAGGGTTGAATTTAGGGGTAGTGTTTATTTAGTGCTCCCCGAGGAGGCACAGTGGGATGCGCCATGTAAAATACGAAAGATCGAGACCTTGCAACAATTTTTTTTTTGTATATGTATATATGTATATTTTTTTTGTACAATGAGGGATCTAAATCATTTTTTTTCATCATGCATACATAGGTATGTCACCTCCGAAAAGGATTTCATCATTAGGATGTCATGGTGATGTTTAGGAAGCATCGAAGGTTGGTGTCAGAGTAGGAGGACTCTGTGAGGTGGAGAGGAAACTCTGTGGATTGGCCATGGTTGTTCCCTCTATGAGGATACGAGATGTACCTTTGCATCTTCAAAGGCACACAGTTGGGGTTCCTGAAGGCCTCAGTCATATGATGTGATGAGTGGCTAGAGCGTTTGTGTGCTATGTTGAGCACATTGTAGTGCAAGAAGACGAGTAGAGTCTCCTAGCATAGTAGTATTTTATGATGATGTCATGGAAATAATGGCCCACATTTTTTCCCTTCTATGTATTTTTTGGATGATGTATTTTGACACACTTTTTCTACTTTATATACAGACACATATATATGAGTTTTTCCATGGCTACTTATTTTTTTTAAATGATTTGATGTTTTTATTTACATGCTTCATGTTCTAAATTCTTATCTATGTGTAATGTACCAATACAACATATAATTTACTAAAGAGTCCATAATCGTATTAAGTTCTCTCAATATATGTATGTATTCTAAAAATTCAAAAGATCTTTTGAGATGGCGAATGCTTAGATGGAGATGTAGCAAAACCGGATTACGAACAATGTATTCACGATTAAGTTGATAGACAATGGGTTAAGAATCAAGGTTGATAATCAATTGAGATATACCTAAAGAAGAATCTTCGGTTAAAATTCCAACTACGACATGATATTCTGCAATGTTATTGGTTGCAGGTCCAAGGGAAATTCCTCTTGAACTCACTAAATCGCCAGAGTCATAGATGACCCAAGTTGCAGAAGCGATGTTCTAGGTATGTCTACTAACGCCATCCGAATATACAAAATAGATAGGAAAGGATGATGACATATGCACATTCAAGAACAAATAAAAGTGTAAGAAACTTTAAATAATGGGGAAAAACTCATGCATGCAAAAGTAAATAAAAACCAAACCAAAAACATATAGTACAATAATGTACAAAGAACACATGCAATATATTCTATGCATAGTACTTCTTCAGGTAAATCCCATTTCAAGGCTCACCAAAAGATAATCCATCGTAATCCACTAACTCGTAGGAGACTCTCTATAGCACACGCTTCACGATGTATGGCCCATGTCACATAGGTTCTAACTTACCTGCACCAATCTTTTCATGATATTGGTAATGGATGAGGACCAAATATCCTTCTGCGAAAACACGAGGTTGAATATACTTATCGTATTAAGTCTCGATGCATTTTTTTTATGTCTCGTTAATGAGATCATCATCACGATGAGTTTCATCCAACTTCATTAGCTTCACTAGATATAAAAATAGTTCTTGTTTGGAAGAAGTATGGGGTAGGATTTCTACAATTAATTTCAGGGATGGAATATTGCATTCAATCAAAAATACTGCTTCCAACCCATATACCAACTAGAAGGGTGTAAATCTAATGGAGATTTTAAATGAATTTTGATAAGTCTAGAGTACAGATAAGAGTTGCAAATGCCAAGAAATTTTGTTCACCCCCACCATGCATTGAAGCATAGTATTTAGGACTTTGTTGATGGATTCAACTTGTCCATTGGACTGATGATAGTAAAGGGATGAATTTTAATGACGAAAACCCAATTTGGTGTGCAATTCACCCATCATCCGGTTTTGGCAACAGGATCCATGATTGGTTACAATCGCTTGTGAGACTTCGAAGAAAGAGATAATTTGATTGAACACAAAGAGTGAAACAATTCTTCCATCACTAATAAATGTAGGCATAGCCTCATCCCATTTTGTGGAATAATCGACAGTGACGATAATATAATCGTGCCCCTTGGTTGAGGTAGGATTACATTGCATGAAATAAATACCCCATTTTGCAAAGGGGTCGATGGTGATGATTGGATGGATTGGATCTGGGTGGGTACGTTCTTTGTTATGATTTGGGTGGGAATTGTTTAATGACCTCAATGTATTCTTTGAATATGGAAGGCCAAAAATAACCATCACGTAATATTTTTTCGGTTGTATCCATCCCAGAAAGATGATCACCACAAGCTCCAAGGTGACTGCCATTTAAAAACTTCTCAGCCTCTTCATGGGTTAAGAAACATTGTAGAACAGTGTCAATACCTCGATGATACAAAGTGTCACCAATGATAAGGTAGTGTTTTGAATGATGTCTAATGTGATGTCATTCATCATGTGAAATGCATGGTTGGAAGCGTTGGGTCTGTAGATATAGAAGAATGCCTCCATACCATGGATCAAACATACTAATGAGGAACAATGAATCATCAGGAAGGGACTCACTAGGCTCATTAATCCCATCAGTATTGGGAAGATCACAAATTGATTCCACAAAAACCAATGATTTCTTAGCTTTGAATTTGGAAAACTCAAGATCAAATTCTTGGAGAATAACGATCCATTTGGAATATTTCCCCCCGAGTAATTGATGAGTCAATGTGCAGTACATGGGTTTTGAGTCAACAATGTCCATTGTAGTGCGAACAAAAATATAGTGGCGAAAACTTTGGACAACAATAACTATTGTGAAAGCCAACTTTTCAACATGTGAATAACAGAGTTCAGGACCTGAAAGGCTCTTACTTAAATAGTAGATCACATGTTCGACATCGTCATCATCCTCTTGTACTAACACCATGGAAATAGTGGAAGCAAAGGTAACCAAATAAACTATGTAATCTCTTGCATAGTTGGGGGGATGTAACAATGGTGTATTCGTTAAAGCATGCTTGATATCATCAAATGAGAATTAAGAATTTGCATCCCAGATAAAAGGGGCATCCTTCTATAGTAATCTCATGAATCCTTTAGTAATTTCGGCATAGTTGGATATAAAACGGTGAGGAAATTTTTCCTTCCCTTTCAAACTTTACAATTGGGTAAGATTGTTGGGAGGAGGTCAAGCGAGAATAGGTTTGACTTTTAAGGGATCCACCCTAATCCCATATTTGGACACTATGAAGCTAAGGATCATCCTTGATTCAACAACAAAAATGCATTTATGTGGGTTCAAATGTATGTTATAATACCTACATCTAAGAAATATTTCTCTCATATGACTAATATGATCCTATCGATGAGTCGAATGAGATGGAAATTCATTGAGATATCGTTCAACAATATGTTTGATGTCGTGGAAAGCATACAACATAGCTCGTTGAAGCATGGCTCCATCAATTTTAAGGACAAAAGGTAATTTTTCATAGGTTAAAGGCCCCCATGGGAATATGAAGGTTGTTTTGTGTTGATTAATAGGTAAAATATCAATCTGGTTATAGCCATAAAATCCATCCATAAAAGAGAAAATGATGCTTCTAGTGAAATTATCACTAATTTGGTCGATAAAGGGAGTAGGGTAATTGTCCTTCGGACAAGCCTTATTTAGATCCCTATAATAAACACAAACACGAATTGTCCCTTGTTTCTTGGAAATCAAAAAGATGTTGGAAACCCATTTGGTTAGAGGTATGGGATAAATAAAACCATATTTCAATAACTTTTCTGCTTCTACCTTGATTGTTGCAGTTTTATTGGGATGAACTGAGAAAAGCTTCTATCTTACAGGTTTAAATCTAGGGTAAGTTTTGATTTCATGCACAACGATTGAAGGATCGATCCACTGAATTTAGTCATAGCTCTAGGGGAAGATGTCGCATAATTATTTAAACAAGGTGGTGTAAGTTTCAATCTCTTCAGTTGAACAATTGGCACCTAGTTGTATGTTTTCTACAATACCTTCTTTTGTGGATATGTCAACACTAATTGTTTGAGATATGTTTTCCATATTTCCCTCAGAGAATGTATACTAAGTGAGTATCAGAGATTGGGGGAGTGTCAACAATATCAGTGGGAAATATAGATGAAATATCTTTCTCAATCTCATTGAAATTGGGAAGAAAAGATGAATGATGGTGGTTGTCATCCGATGGTGCCTCCTCAATATTAAGCATTTCCATAATGGATTCATCGGATGGAAAAATCCATAGAATGTAATCAAAAGTGGAGGATAGGGAATCTAACCAAGATGGTAGAGAATAGGAATTAGACACCAAAATATGTTTCTCGTCAGGTGAAGGAGAGACATGGTGAATGGAATCGTACTTGGCCTTTGTGAGACTAAGTGGCATAGTGTCACCTAGTGAATCAAATTCTAAGGGACCAGGTATGATCCATGGATCAAATAATTTGAGGGATTGATGTACCATATTCAAAATCATATTAATTGTTGTGATATGTTGTGTAGTTGAAGGAATGGGTGTGGGGAAATTTCCCATGAGAGAAGAATATTTCAGTATACCCACCCCTACACTTTCATAAGTAATCTTTGACTTGCCCAAAAATGGAATATTCTTGGTTGTTTGAGTGTGAGCATTAGGGGTTCAATAGTCTAATTGATCGATGATCATTGTTTTTACTTAATGAGGAAATTGGACACATCGAAATAATGATGAAGCGACAATAGTTATATCATAAAACCAACTTCTTCCTAGAAATAAGTTATAATCGAGAGGAGATTTGACTACTTCTACATTGATGGAAACCTTTTTTCCCCCAATTTGAACGGCTAAGGATTGTAATAATCCATGAGGTCGGAAACCTCTTCCATAAAATTCTTTTAACATGGTGGGAGATTGATTAATACTAGATGATTTAAGGAATTTACAAAAGGATAATGACATGAAACATGTTGATTTTCCCTCATTCAATATCGTGCGATGAATATCTTGATTATGGAAAACAACATCAATTTGGAACGCAAGTTGATGAGAGAGTTGTAACTTAAAATTATCCATATTAAACATGATATTATTTGATGGTTCATGATCTATAACTATGATGGATTCCAAGAGAGTTCTACATTGGCTAGGGAAGTGTTTTATAAATTCAAGAGTCCACATGGAACAAGGTGCTTGGGACAAATCTTCAACAATGTTGTAGTTTTGGGTAGCACAAGAGTTAGGATTAAAGGTCAACTTTATGATTTTTCTCTTGGGTGGACGTAAGATAGAGTCAAAATTTAGTTTCTCAATATGGAGAGGTCCAGGTGGAGGGGTAACTGAAGTGGAAGGTGGATCAGTCACATTTCCATTAGTTACACTTTATTTACCGGGTTTACCTGTGTCAATCTTTCATGGAAACCTACACAGGAGACCTAGCTAAAGCATACACAAACAAAGATTATCAAGAAAAGGAAGAGAGATACAACATGAAGAATGAGAATCAATGTATATTATGATCTAATCAATGAGTGAGTGATCCTCACTCATATAGGCAAATACATCCTATAATTCAGAATGAATTAATAATAGTGATGGTATAAAATTAGAAAGACTAAAATAGAACTAGTTAGTTAACTCCCACTGAACTAGTGTGCCGAAAATAGAAATTTCTCCAACACCCTCCTTGAACGTCACTATGGAGTAAAAAATGAGTCCTGACTACTAGGACATATTAGGTACTCATGTACAATGAAAATAATGAAAACTGAATAAAAGTGAGGAAAGAGGGAAACCCACGTGGGAACAAAACCCTCCCTCAAAAGATAATGTATCAAAAGAAGAAAATGGAAGCTGCTAGGCAACTATGTTCTTCACTATAAGACGATCCCGCAAAGTCTAAAACTTATGCTCACTAAAATTATTCATGAATATGTAGACATATTTATGGATCTGATGAAGTCCTTTGGAAACTTTTCTAGCTTTGTAGCTCTTGATCCCATAGACCCATCTGCACCTGAAAATATTCCTTTCTAGTGGAAGTAGAACCCGATGTGAAGTCTGATTCTTTAGGAGTGAGTAAAACTCATTTTCCATAGATTATTTCCATAATGGATTTCCCATATCCTCACTGTAGAGCTACGAATTAGAAGATAAAACCATATAGAAATGCATGGAAATCACAGGTTTTGAAGCTGAAAGTACATGAGAAGGCTCCTCATGCTAAGATCAATTCATCCTCGAATCCAAGGGATTCCCTGCAAGGATACCTATTTCCTAAAGTGTGAACTGTGCCTTCTTGGGCATATGTTGAAGCTTCATCGTTGGCTTCTTATCTGGCTGTACTACCTTCTTATTTCCATGTACATAATTTGAGTGTATGGAATCATCTTTGATGTCTAAAACTAATGGAAGCACAAGAGTATATGCATGTTGCACTGGAGGTGACTCCAAAGTGTTATCCTTATATGTAAGCAGAAAAGAGGAGTCATCATCAGAAAACTTAGTGAATTCATACAACCTTGACTTGTGATCCACCTCACCAATTGCAATGATGGAATTTTCATGCATGTCAATTACTGAAATTGAATCAGATGTAAATTCAACCTTTTTACCTTTCTGAGTGATCTGATAAACTGAGAGAAGATTCATAGAAATATTTGGAACATGTAAAAAATTCTCACAAATTCCATTATGGAGTTCCACTCTCCCTTCTCCTCCTACTACTACTAGTGTATCATGCCCCATGAGAATAGGGGGTCTTGAGCATGGACTCAAAGAAGAGAAAATTTCATCTTTCGTTGCCATATGATGGGATGCACTAGAATCTATAATCCATGAATCAGATGAGGAATTAATTGCAACCAGGGCATGATGATTTCCTTTCTTAGGAGCATGATCTTCTTCCTTCTACTTCTTGACTCCCTCTGGAATGAAGTTTCCAAGGTTGTTCTATTGAAGTGCCTATGCCATAAGATCGATCTTTTTATTCATTCATGTGGATTCTTAATTATTCATTTTATTGCAGTAAGTGCACTGCTTTCCCTTATTCTTCTTCTTGGAATCTGAAGACTCTTTGGAACTTGAAGAATCGTTAAAGGGTTTGGAATATCCCTCCTTCTCATTTTGTTTCTCCTTCACATTCTGTTTGGATGATCCTTTTCCATCATGCATAGTTATTGCATGTTCTTTTGGATCCTTGATGAGGCCCATCTATATGAGTTTTTTATTCTCTTCTGTGATAGACTCAATGAATTGGACCATCGTATGAATTTCCCAATATGTTCCAAAAATACATCTGCCAGAATGGAAATTGGAGACATATACACCATATTCTAGTCCTAGCTTGGCCAAGATTGTTAGAATAAGTTATTTCTCTTGTGTCTACTTGTCAATACCACATTCACCCAAGATCAAAATCAAATTTTTAAATCTAGAAAAAAAATATTGTATATTATCAAAAAATTTAAGGTCTAAGGTATCAACTCTACCTCAAGCATATGACCTCACATGTCATCCTACTTTCCAAAGAGTCCTTCTAGGGTAGTCCAGATCTCATTTGGATTATTTCATGTGGAAAAAAGAAACCATATATCAATGGATATTAACTCAAGAAGTAGTCATGTGGCCTAATCCTTACAGTTCGCCCATCTTCTCTTCTCAAGCACTGATGTAGGTTTTGTTTCGGTCGCCATCGTCAAATTATACAGTCCTTTTCTTTTGAGTTGGAATGAGGCCTTCAGATTCCATTCAATATTTTTTTATGGTGTGATTATTATCACCATATTTGATTGAATAAGTTGTATCATATCCATCCCTGCTATTGATTTTGAAAAGATCTTGAAAACCCAGATTGTGGATTTCAAGATAAGATAGACGGTTCTATGGAAGCTATAGATATGATAAAAAAACTATGTATTCTAAAATATGATGTGGGTTTTCGATATTTTTGGTGAGCATGAGTATCCCTATGATATATGTCTCTAGTCCAAATTTCATCCCAACCCAGATCATGAATTTCGAGATATGGCTATTTTACTACAGAAGCCCAATTTTCTGGAGGGTTGTTGAATTGTCACACCCTAGATGAAGAACACAGTGCAACGAAATCACACCTTGACTATGTAGTTTGCGACGATGCCTGAAAAAATAAATTTTCTTAAGTCTGAGTGCGACCGTCGCACCCTTCGATAGGGATAGGCTATGACAATTCCAATCGTCGCACCTTTCGATAGGCATAGGTTGCGACGATGGTGGAAGATAGGTTTACTCAAATCCTCTTTTTCTCTTCTCTAGTTTTTTTGGTTTCTCCAAGCATCTTGGCTCTGATACCATGTCAGTGTTTCATGGAAACCTGCATAGGAGACCTAGCTAAAGCATACACAAACAAAGCCAACAATCGATCGGAAATGGTTTCTTTGATCAACGATTTTCGTCGTCTCCATTCATGAATATGATCATAAATATGTATGGATTTATTCTGATGAATGGAGGTTAAGATTTTTGTGTCGGTTTCGTATCTGATGGGAAATTGGAAATGGGTGAGGAAAGACATGGAAAGTGTATTGAAATGTTGATATTTTTTCTTTGTAACTCAATGTACCATTTGGCCACTAAACCCATAAGAGTACATTGGAAAATATGTAAATGGATAGAGTCACCCATCAGTGAGTTTGATGAACACCATAGATCAAACTTCATGACATGGTTATTAGGATATTCTCCAGGTTTACCATCAAATTTTGGAATATCAAAAGATAATTTGGTTGGAATGACTGCCCCAAAAGGGGAGTTTAATATGTGATCATTTTTTAATATCGACAGATTTGGTAGATCTAAAGCAGCTAAGAAAGGTAACTATTGATTATATTGAGGATCATACGGGTACAAAATAGGAATACCAGTAGTACTGCAAAATAGTTGTGGTGGATAGTTGTATCCATAAGGTCTTCCCATATGTTGTTGTTGTGAATTTTGACCAGAAAAATTGGGATTCATTTGTTGAGGAATTTTCATAAAAGGAGAAGGACAACCCATTTGGCCCTGGGGAGAATAACCAGTGTAGCCTAGGGTAGGATAGCCAACATGACCTTGAGTTAGGTAACCAAGTTTCCCTTGAGGAGGGTAACTAGGTTGACCCTGAGGAGGGTACCCAGGTTGATTCTGAGAAGTGTAACTGATTTGACCCTGTGGAGGAAAATATGATTGGCCTTGAGGACCCCAAGTGGGATTCAGGACACTTGCAAAGGGTTTTCTAGAATATATTCCAGAAGGATTTATATTTAGGGATCCTCCCTGTGGGTTGGGATTTTAAGATCCTCCATGATATGGTTGATTAAAAGGCCCTCCCTAGCATTGTCCCTAGGATTTTTTCAAGTTTTCGACAAAAGAAGTTTGAAATTGTTCCCCTGCCACAGGTTGGGTAACAACTGATATTTGTGTAGTGAATGGGGGTTTCCCCCCAGTCGGGATTTTTCCACTAAATGAGGGTTTCCCACTAGTCAATATTTTTCCACTAACAAAAGATTTCCCCCTAGTAGGGACTTTTCCTATAGTTAGGTTTTTTTGTATGACAGGGTTTGGCATTCTTTGATGTGAAGGTGTCCCAACAGGATTTTGTGGTGTGTATGAGGCTATTTCTTGAAGACAGATGGTAGGTGTAACCATCACAGTACTTTGCAAATGACTAGGTAACACAAATATGTTTTCACGCGTTACATTTCCTAAAGTGGTAGTAGTATTGATTGCTTTTTTCAGTAGGATGGTCAGCGTACTGACTCGATGGTCCTACATTCGTATTGGTGGTGACAAATGTATGTGGAGGGTTAAAGAGTGGTCAGATAAAATTAAATTTTTCATAAAGATAATGACCTGATGGAGTTCTCCATATAGGATGAACAAGGGTTTGATGAGGATCTACGATTTTAGTAGAGAGGACAAGTGTGGTAAATTATTCATTTAGATTTGGTTGTTCGAGTTCCATGTCAAGTTGATCATATGGCCTTGACAATAGCCTAGGATAATATTCAACTGCGATGTTTTCTGAGGAGTCTACTCAAAGAAGGAGTGGATTGTGAGGGTTTTTCAAGGATGGGTTCGCAGGAGGGTTAGGAATTTTTTGAACTACTACTATAAATCCTTCAAGATTTTCAATCAAAGGAGTAGCGACACTCCTAACATCCAAATAGTTTTGAACCTCTTCACGGTAAGTGTCTTCAGGGGAGTTAGGAGGTATGGTTTTGTATCCTTCTAGAGGAAACCCTTGGATCCTACGTGATCTATGAATACCTTTATCATCCATAGTACCGATTTGAAGGACAACTAGGGTCAACAAACAACATTCGCTAAAACAAATATATAGAAAACCAACAAGAAAAACAATAGCTTCTCTCAATGAACGTACTAGTTGGTGATGAAATCCAACATTGCTTGAACAAGGTGAGAAGTGGTTAGGCTTGAACAAGTGGATCCGTTACGTTAGCAACTTGCTTAACAGACTTATGCCTTGGTGCAAGTTACCTCATGGTTTTACCCGTGGGTTACCCTCTAAGAAGACCGAGTGATTTTGACTAACATCTGATCTAGGTACATCGAAGACTTCCCTTCATTGTCACCTTGTGTAAGGACCCTAAATATTATGGCCACTAAGGATACCAACTCACATTCATCCTCAGGGTGGGTACAGTGGATAGTCAGGTCTGAATGTATGGGCAAGATATAAAGTCTGAAATATTTCAAGAGAACTGAGGACAAATGGATCAGTAAACTCTAGAGGACCCCGAATGGATTTAGAATTCACAAAGCTACAAGACCAAATGAAAACAATTGATTCTCAAGAAGAACCCCCAAAATATGATTGTTTCACTACGATTGGTTAAGCCTCGGAGGGATAATATTTGTTGTTCTCCCACACACAACCTCATGTTTAACCCCTTGTGTGAGAGGGGCATCCCATCTATGATTATACAAAGGTTTCATTTGCTTTCCCTGTCACAAGATTCTGAGTTTTTCTTGAATGATTTGGAGATTTATTCTCATAGCTTATTCCAAATCTCTAGTCTTAGTCTATTGTTGGTTTAAAGATCTAAAAATAAAATTTTCTATTTCAATTTTAATTAACGCTTATTTATGTGGTTGTTTTTTACGCAAGAGTGAATGATAGGGAAAATGATGATGTTTGAGACTCGAATCCACAAGAAAGTAAAAATTTTGATATGCAAATTTTCTTTTCAATGAACTTTTAGTTATGGGAAGGAGAAGAGTTTTGTTTCTTTTCATCACTAAAAAACAATCAAAAGAAATTCAAAATTTTACATTATTTTGTTCCCAAACAAGAATTCACACAGTTTCCAAATTATCACAAAGAAAAACTTTTCAATATCCAAAACCAATGCATATAAATCCTTCTTTGTTTGATTTTAGATGAAAACAATGTTGTTCATCTAATGTTTCGTTCTTTCAATCAAAAGTTTCACTATGATGATAAAAAAGAGTATGAAGCAAAAGAGCATTCAAACAATGATACTCTCAACAGGAAAAAAGAGACCGAAAGAAAAAACAAATATCAAATTGTTCAATCAAAGATTCAAAAACACTAAGAAATCAAAAGTCATACTTTATACTCTTCAAGAATTGAGTAAGAGATCAAAGACAAAGAAAACAATAGACCTGAGATCAATAATATTTCCTACGATTCCCTCGAATCGATTAGATGATCGAGAAGAGTGGAAAAAAGAAACCAAATATGAGATAAAAAGGTTGATTTTGCAATCAAGAAAGAAAACACAAACTCAATAAAGACTAAAAATAATTAAGGAAAACAATTTTATAATCAAACAGGAGGCAAGAAGCTCTGAGTTAGAGAAGAAGATCCAAACACTGGACCCAACAAGCAAGAAACCTGAAATTTTCCTAAAAGGAGAAAATCAGTGCTCTTGTAACCAAGACACCAGCGCACTACAATGATCCCTAGAAGTATCTGGGGAGCATTGATCAGGAAACATCACTCGGGATTGAACTGCATGGGAGTCCTAGTTCTGAGGAAATTTTGAGAAAAACTCCAAAATATCAGTAAATCAGGAAATTTCAGTAAGAGGCTTTGTAAGAAAACTAGCAAAGACAATGAAGATGAAAATTTCATACCAAATAAGCAAGTAGGATCTAAGGATAGGAAAAATTATAGGACGAACCAAGGGAAGAACAATCGGAAGTTCACTCCCTAGCGGAGTTGCCAATTTTTGTTACGGAAATATTCCCCTGCAGACAAGTGAACTTTCCCTTGGATTACAAATCCCTCTACAAAGACATAAAATTACACTTGGAAACTGACATTCCTATAGATTCATTTTTCCATCGAAAAAGAGAGAATGAGGGGAAGTATGATGTACCTCATTTACAATGCTTTTCCAAGTTGCTCCAATCCATGAGCTCCAAACAATAATTCATTTATGAAATTTTTCCAAGATTCTCCAATCCATGAGCTACAAACAATACATGCAATGGACAACAAGAAACAAAAGACTATCTCCTACTCTAATGGATTAGAAAAAATCAATTTATTTATGTAGATTAAGACAACCATAGACAAGCACATGTAAACACATACTTGAAGGAAATAGGCCAAGTATATGAATGAGAACTTCAAAAGGAAACTTAAAATCTTTATATGATGTTGCAGCATCCTCTCCAAGTCCTCCTTGTCCAACCCTTGCTCGAAAGATCCACAATCAACATAATAATGCTTTGCTGATTTCTCCTCGTTTTCACCATGGAAATGCCTCTATTTATAGGCTTTGAGAGGCTCAAATACCTTGAGTATATTTGGAATTAGTTGAGTATATGGCTCCTACAATTGTGATATATTCCTTAGATGCAACCCTAGGGTCAAATTTGAGCCAAAATGACCTAATCCATCTATATGTTTCTTTAAAGGAAAGTGGGTTTTCCTCCAATATTCCCGCAACGAACTCAACACTCCCTTAACGTGGACGAAAGAGCATTGTAGCTCTCCCTCTGAGATGTAAAAGGAGCTCTAGCACTCCCTATGTATGATTTTGGGACCGTTGGTCTTCCAAAATTTCACCAAGATGAGTAATTCCCTAGGTAAAACTATTGTTCTGATTGTTAGATGATGGGGATTCTTCTTCTAACATGTTGTATGGGTTGTAGCAAGTGTTTTTATGGTGTTGTTTTATATGTGAAACTTAGGAAAAGTGAATGTGACACTTACAACTCTAGTGATAATAAAAGTGCAATACTTGCAACAATTACAACACTTGTGATTATGAAAGTGTGACACGTGTGACACTTCCAAAGTGAGGAATTTTGATGTGTAACACATATTCATATTTTATTGCAGTCAGTCCTGCCTAAGCATTGTTAGGACACATGGTTTCTGAACAACTAGTATGACATGATTTTGGGATTGATTTTTCATCCAAATTTCAAAATAAAGGAGTCTTGTTCTTTTAGCATAGATGATTATAATGGACACAACTTATGGACTTCGTAGAATAGTTAACAAGTTTGAATTTGGATTTGGATTTGATGAAAATTCGAATTCAAAATTTTCAATTTGCAAAAAAATCTAGAGTACACATATTAAAAACTAAATTCTAATTTCAAATTTAAATAACTCCTAGTAACTCTAGACTGGAGAAGTAAATGGAGTAAGACACCCTCTACTAGTCATTCTTCAAACACATGAAAATGCTTTCCAAATCAAATTCCCCCCCCCACCCCCCACTTCTATTATTATTTAAGCATAATAGACTGCCCCACCAACACCCCAACCTTAAATAATAATAAAACCCATGAGATCACTAACAGGAAGGATATTGATTAAAGATAGAAAGGATGTCAGTCAAAAGCTCACTACATCATGTAGTCCCGAGTACGTCACGTAGTCCGAGGTTCTGTATCAATGGGAAATAAATCCATTCCCTAATATCAAGCTAGGATCGATTGTCGATCCATCCTTTTTCCACAAAGGAAAGGAACAAGTAAGCAAAAGGAACACTTCATCTACCTGAGAATCCAATGACCGAGGAACATGTGCCCATCTCTTAACTTTATCCCTCAAAAAACCCTCTTCTTTTCTTAGCAACCTATCATCATGTGCCAACCTTATCGAACCACATCAAATTTGTCCCAAATTATTTGCAATTGAATCAAATTATCGAATTATGATATTTTACCTGATTTGGGTGAATTTGGAAACTATGCTTAGCAGTCATATAAATAAAAAATATATATGACATTGTATATATCCTTGCTTATCCAAATATATACAAAAATGTATATATATATTCTCATTCCTTCCTTTATATCACAATGTAAATCATACCAAAGTGTTTATTTCTCATCAGTATAATCAGTCTCCTTGGAATTTAGTTTCCTAGTGGATTGTCACATGCTGCCTGCCTATCAGATGATTCTAAGTTTTCTCCTTATACCACTCTCTAGTGACTCTAGAAATAGAAATTATCTCCTTGAACTAATATAGAATAATCTCAACCAACTTCAAATTCCCACATAATGGGGATTATTGTTTGTACGAATCAAGCATAAGTATTTTCAGTTATGGACAACATTATGTTGACATTAATTTTTGGAATTATGATGATAGTGTTGGAATTCTACAATGGATAGGACAAGACTGTATTACCAAAATGTATAAATAACAAATGTTAATTTTTGCAGAAATTATGAGATATCAAAGATCTTTTTCAATGTGTTCTGGAATTGTTTCATGGTAGTTGGTGAAAATCAATAATAGACAAGATATCAAATATCTCCTTCAGTATGTTATTAATGAGGTGTTCTACAAGGGGGGATGCTTCCTAATTATACAAAATAATCAACACTCCCTCTTAGTGATGGAGGCATTCCATTCTTCATCATCACTTATAAGTATCTATGTCTCCCATCCTAAATCCTCTACCACAAAGTCTCTCCAATCCATATGATCACATGCTCCCTCTGTCACCGAAGAAAATCATGCTCTCTACTTCTTATGACTATATGCATCCTCAGTCAATGAAGCACATCTTATTGTATGGCATGATCCCATCCTAGAAGAGATCCTACACCTAGAAGAATCCTTCCTCTGAACCTCCTATCTTGCCATATCAACCCATTATACCTACCTGATATTCTTGGAGCATGCCTCTCTCCCAGATAGACCTAAAGGTTGGATCCCACAGAGCGACTAGATCTCCCTCTGAGCCTCCTAACTCCCTCTGTGCCTCCTGAATCCCTCTAAATTTGGAATCCATATAAGTTTCTTGACTCCCTCTGATTCCACACAACATCCAGAGCTACCTTCTCACTATCCATTGTCCTTTTCATAGTCATGGGAGGCTTCTCCTCCCCACTAGATCCTAAGGGATGTCTCTCTATGAAATTTGGCTCTGTTTGAGCCATTACTACTGGGGCCACTTGCCTCACCATTGGAGGAGCTAATTTTTCCCTCTCTACCTATGTTGTTGGTGGGGCCATCTGCCTCACCATTGGTTGAGGTATCTTCCCCTCCTCATCTATATCTCTTCTCCTATTGGTCACAATATTAATACGTCGGCCCTCTCTAACTCTAAGAACCATTGTTGATCTGAAACTAGATCATCTAGGCATAAACAACACCTTTCTAACACAAAATCATATGTGGTACCCCTTTATCTCAATCTATGATATTGGTATATCACTCCTTCTGATTTATGGAATGCATAACACATTTGACACCCTCAACACCTCTCCTAACTCTAATTGGAATGATAAGATACCAAATCCTCGTACTATGTGCTTGAATCCCATGCTAATAACCACACAAAAGTATGATCCAATCTCTGTGAAAGTGTCAACCAACTCTCTGGAACATGTCATATGGAAATATTCTCCACTATCCACCAACTAAGTCCCCCTACTAGAGATTTTACCTAAAAGGACAGACACCAACAAGATCTCCATTTGGAACTTGTCTGCAACCTCATCAACCTTTGTTGTTGATGCATGTTTCCTTCTTCTCCTTTCCCTCCTGTGTGGACACAGTGAAGAAAAATAACCATATTCATGACACTCAAACCATTTGTATGCTCCATGGACACCAACAGAGTCGGTATACAATTGTCCATATCCTCTTAAACCCCGGTGTTTAAATAATTTTTCTTAGCTCCATAATAGAAAAGATAATATCCATGAATTTACAATCTAGTACCTACCCAAGGACAAAAATTATAAAGACCCTTAACTTCATTCTTGATATTATGAATCCACTTGTAATAAAGAGAGGAATATTCCAAGACAACTCATAAGACCCTTAACTTCCTCCTTAAGACTAGGAAACTAATTTCCTCTTAAAATTAGGAAACTAATTTGTGAGTTGGATTCCCACATAAATTGATTTCCCATTTTCACAAATAATACATGAGATTTCCACTCACTCTAAGTATTCCTCTTTTCCCCCATTTAAAATTAGGAAACTAATTTGTGAGTTGTATTCTCACAACCAATTTCCCCTTTTTACAATTAAATGAATAATACGTGAGATTTTCCAACTCACTTCAAGTATTAATCATTTATTACAATTAAATCATTCATGATTAATCAATTATTCTTTTCCACTTATCATTAATTAACATTGTTATGAAATTTTCTCCATGGTCTGCAAAGTTAATGATTTTTCTCCATGGTGTGCAAAGTTAATGATTTTTCTCCATCGTGTGAAAATTTAATGATTTTCTCCCTGAAGTTAATTCTTTGTGTGGACATCCTCCTGGATCAAGGGAATAAAGAGGGAGGGATGGAGAGAAGGAGAGGTCGGGAGGGAGAGAGAGAAAGGGAGGGGGAGGGGGATACAGAGTGAGGGGGAAAGAGGGGTAGATGAGAGAGAGAGAGAGAAGGGGGAGAGAGAGAGAGAGAGTGAGAGGAAAAGGGGGAGAGATATTGAGTGAGAAATAGGGAGAGAAAGAGGGAGGTATATATAGAGAGAGAGGAAAAGGGGGAGAGATATAAAGTGAGCAATAGGGAGAGAAAGAGGGGGGTATATAGATATAGAGAGAGAGTAGGAGGGAGGGAGAGAGAGAGGGAGAGGGAAAAAGTGAGGGAGAGATATTAGGGGAGAGAGGGATTTAAATATATATAGGTAGAGAGACGTAAATAGATATAAGGGGAAAGAGAGGGGAGGGGAGAGATAGAGGGAAAGAGGGAGGGAAAGAGAAAAAAGTATAGAAAGAGAGAGAAAGTGGGGGAGACAGGGAAAGAGAGGGAAGGAAGGGGGCAAGAGGGACAGAAGGGGGGATATATGAAGGGGGGTATATATAGAGAGAGAGATAGGAAGAGGGATACGTTATGTTAACAGGAATGTGCACGTGTTCCTATTCCTAATAGCATGCACATGATTTTGTAACGTGTGTGTATTCCTAAAGCATGCATGTTATTTTAATTTCAAATTTTTTTTAGGAATGTGCATGCGTTCCTAAAGCACGCACATTATTTAATTTCATTTTTTTTAGGATTGTGCATGCATTGCTAAAGCACGCATGTGTTCTTAATAACATGCACTCATTCTTATGAATGTGCACATGTTCTTGGGAATGTGTGTATGTGGCATGTTGAGTGGAGGTTCAGGGTTTTCTGAACCTCTCGCATGCATTCCTAGAAACACATAGAGAGTGAGGGATGAATTTTTAGAGAATACATAGAGAGTGAGTGGGCTAGAGAGAGAGAGGGAGAGAAAAAGGAGGAACAATGGGGAAGGGAGAGAGGGAAAGAGGGATACAAGAAGAGTGGGGAAGATGGGGGAGAGAAAAAGAGAGAGGGGGAGCTAACGAGTGAGAGATAGGGAAAGAGGTTAGAGAAAGAGAGGAAGATAGAGTGAGGGAGGGAAAGGGGGGAAGATGGGTAGGGAAATAGAGGTGGGGGTAGAAGGGGGCAGGGGGAGAGAGAGAGAGAAAGAGAGAGAGGGAGAGATAAAGAGAGGGATATTTTATGTTACCAGGAATTAGCACGTGTTCCTATTCCTAATAATATGTGTGTGCTTTAGGAACGTGTGTGCATTCCTAAAGCATGTGCGTTATTTTAATTTAATTTTTTTAGGAATGCACATGCGTTCCTAAATCACACACATTATTTTAATTTCATTTTTTTAGGAACGTGCATTCATTCATAAAGCACACATGCTTTCTTATTAACATGCACTCATTCTTATGAATGTGCATGTGTTCTTGGGAATGTGCCTATGTGGCATGTTGAGTGGAGGTGTTGGAACACGTAAAATTTTGAGCTTTTGAAATTTAGATTTCTTCCCTCTTACATTCAAAACCTCTAAACCCAGAACCGTCAAATTTTTAATGACATTTATGATTGGCTAAAAATTAACGATTTGAATAATTATTGTAATTTTCCAGGTGATAAATTCCACCAGAATTATAATAATCTTTCTGAAAACAGATCTATACAAAGACCAATAGATTTTATAAAGCTCTTCAAATTTCAAAATCATTTTACCATTTAAAATTAACCATTTTTCATTCAGTGAAGAGTTTACAGACATCTCTTGTTACAAGAAGGCTAATCTTATTTCCTTAAGGATTATGGTGCCATAAAAAGTTGCAAGGAAGCTCGATAGACCAGATTTCAAAATCTAGCAGAATGCTAAACCAGTTTGGAAGCCTAATAAAATAAGAAAGGGACCAAATATGGTAGGGAAGGGATAAATAGATAGAAATGGGAGCAAGAATATTTATAGCATAAACCCCCGAAGTGCTAAGTCCCCGAAATTAGAGAGTCGACAATGCATGTCCTTCTGATTTCGATGACTGGGATTTACTTCAGAACTCCAGGCTTCGGGCATTCTGAGATGCTTAACATCACAAACCTTCTGGAGTGCTACATCCCCAAAGTAAGAGATCTAGAACCATGTGTCCTTTTGATATGGATGGCTGAGATTTACTTTGGGACTCTAGGCTTTGGGCATTCTGAGATTCACAACAACACAAACCCTCGAAGTGCTAAGTACCCGAAGTGAGAGATTTGGTGCCATGTGTCCTTTTGATTTGGACGATTGATATTTACTTCGGGACTCCGGGCTTCGAGCGTTCTTAGATGCACAACATCACAAACCCACGAAGTTCTAAGTCCCCGAAGTAAGAGATTTGGTGCCACATTTCCTTTTGATTTGGATGACTGATATTTACTTTGGGACTCTGAGCTTCGGGCGTTCCGAGATGGACAACAGTGCAAACCTTCCGAAGTTTCAAATTTTTTGACACGTTCCCACTTCAATAAACGTTCTAGATGAACTTCGAGCTTCAGGCCTTCGAGAGTTCTCTCTTCCTTCATCTATATTTCTTCTAAAATGGTTATCCATCAAAGTATAGGATCGCCCGACACATGTCTTCTGCTTGGATCAATGGATAGGAAATTGCACGAAGTTCACTCTGTCTTCTCTACATGTGACCGAGAGTTGTGACCTCAGTTTAACCTTTGGGCACTTATCTCACTTTGCAAGGTCTTGTTTTAATGTCCCGTGGAGCTCAGCAACCGAGAATGAATGCGGGGGGCGAAATTGCGTGGGTTTTAATTTTGAAAGGTAGTCCCATAATTTAAGCCGCGGTTTTCTCTCGGGGGTATGTGGCATCAACAGGTGCATTCCAAGGAAAAAGTCGAGTTACCTCAAAACCACTTCCTCGTGCCGCCACAAAATAGACCGTTAGAATCCTGACTCAACATTTTTCCTCCACCCAATCCACCTTTCATCCTCCACCCAATCCACCTTTCACTCTCCATCCTGTCACACTCTCCATGCTCCCGATACCGTCCACCTTGTTATCACCATAACAATTTTCATATCAAGATCCAAATTTTAAAAATTTAGTGAAATGCTATATCAATGTGGAAGTAAGATATTTTGGGGGGTCGGGCTATATCTAGCAGCATATAGAAAAATATAACGGAGGTGTAAAAGGTATAACTCGATGGACCGTCGATCTTGAAGAAGCCCAAATCAATGACTAAGGCACATATTGGCGAATGAAGCAGCGTGAAAGATAATTATTCGAAGGCGGGCCGGGGAAACCATTATGGTTTTGTTCGTGGATGCATGGCGACACTAGAGGTACGTCGAGGAAAAAAATGGTCTACTCAAGACCGTTTTTTCCAAACCCCTGATATCAAAAGTTGATGGTGTTATCACCTGCTGATTTGCATTTTATTTTTCCAAAGCATCTTGTCCTTGTGTTATTTTTCCACTCAGATTTTATAACTTTTTCACTAGCTCCATCAACCTCCCATCACCTAATTCCTTTGCCCAATGCGATCATCCAAAACAATCATGTACTCCACTAGTCAAAAGTTGGCAAATGTCCCAAGCTTATACCTAGCCTTAATTATTATCTAAATCCCTTAGTTCCATCACTTCATTCATTTTTACCCTTATTTTCGTATTCCCGTTGAAAATAAAAAATATGTCTTTTATTAAGCACCCTTATCCTATCCACAAAGTCATGTGTTAAGCCTCATATGCCCAAAGTCCTTCGAAAATAGAAAAAAGGGGTTTTACTACCGTGGATTCTTTCGTGGACACGTGTTTTTACGTGAAGCACATCGGACGAAAAGAAGTTTGGATTAAAACCACTCCAGCCAAAGCCCGATGTAATAAATGCAAACATTTATCATATGTTTTATGTGTGGCATTTTTCCAGGAGTACATTTCAATAATGATTATGGGATTTCCAATAAAAGAAATTCTTCCTCATGGTGAAATTGTTTTAGAGAGGTAAAATTCACATTTTACAAATTAAAGACATTAATGCTTATTTCCATGCAAAGGATTTAAATGGGAAGATGCACGTGAAAAAAGACTTGGATAATTCTTTATCCAAATATTTACAGGAGTAAAAGAAGAATATATAAGGTATTTTACCAACTGGAAAAAAACACACAGTAAATGTTTTTACACAGTGAAACAGTAAATTGGAAAAACATTACACAGTAAATGTTTTTTACAATGAAATGGTGAATTGGGTAAACAAGACTTGGTTTTAAAAACCATGAAAATTGGAAAAACATTACACAGTAAATGTTTTTTATAGGGAAATGGTAGCAGTAAATGTTTTTTACAATGAAATGGTGAATTGGGTAAACAAGACATGGTTTTAAAAACCACTTAAATTGGAAGTGAGATCGGAAGAGC